>WSFP011307236.1:0-43945 GCA_009831015.1 Picea engelmannii
CTATCACTTTGTGCTTTTTTGGGTTACTTGTACTTCTCTTTCTTTTTCATTTATTTGTAGTTGGGTGAAGTGTAATTTTTCTAGTAGAATAGTTGTTTCCTTGGTCTGTGGCATGACTTTACACTTCATTAAGGGTTTGCATTTGGCTTCATGTATGGGGCTAAGGTAAGTTGTTACTTTTAAGTATATGATTCTATTAAAGGTAGCTTCAACAATGACCTCTATGGAATATTGGCTTACTTGTAAATGTAGTATTAGTTGAAACCACCGTTTGGTCCTAGAATATGACCTTAAACTGCTTATGATTGGCTAAGAGCTTGTTTTCCTTGGACGTAAGGAAACAAGTTAACAGCCCAAGACATAGAAGCGTCTGGCAAGAGTGGAAGTCTTCCCCCCTATAAATCACCAACATGTCACTACAAGTGGCTAGGTTTTATCTACACACAATGATGTAGCTACATGCCCAAGTCTTGAAACTGTATCCATAAAAGCTAGGTTGATAGCTTCGAGTATTGTAGACTTTTCCAAGGAGAAAAAAATAGTTACTCTATTCATAGTAATTCCTACTCACAACTTTTTAATCAAAAGAGTTCAATTCGAACAATGCAAGTCAACTATATTAATTATAATACTCTCTCAAATGAGGGAAAGTCATGCATAATGTACGATGCAAATGATGCATCCCATCTACTTACTCCAAACTCTTAGAGTGCACAACATTCATAGAAGCAAAGGCAATCCAAACTCACAATGCATTCACACAAGGAGAAAACAACAACAACTTTTTTATTGAAAAAGGGGAAATTAACTTACATACATTCAATGCCAATAGGGTTTTTGTTATTACAAGGATAGGTTCAAAGTTCTTCTCACAAAATGCCCCCTTTCTAAATCTCACCTAGGGATTACAATAAGAGGTCCACAAATAACTTATTTTTCAAACTTTTGAGTATGTAAAATAATGAAATCATCTCTTACATTTATCTTCTATAGTTTCGCCATCTTCCTTGTCCTCTTCCAATTTCAATTAGTGATAGGAGTTGTGATCTCCTTGACCCTTATGTCTTCTTCATTAACAACAAGAGTTATATGGACTTTTCTCCTTTGCTACGAAATGTGGGTCAATGGCCCTCCTAAGTTGTTTCCTGTTCACCTAAGAACCACCATTGTTCTTCTTCCCTTCACGAATTGCAGGCTCTTTTTCTCTTCTCCTCATAGTTCTACCAAACACACCAACGGGAACTACATCTTCTCCTCTTAATTTCATCCTTTAGATTAACTTCTCGCTAACAACCACCACTAATTATTGATGGCCCCACTTCAATGTTTCCAAGTGGCCTCTTCTAAATTATGTCCCCAACTACTACCTCAACTTCATCCTATAGATTATTTGTGGTGCTACATTCCTTGAACCCAACATTACTTGAATATGACATGTGGTGACTTTAAGAGGGATGGTAACTTCTCTTATTCTGCATTTAACCTCAACGACATTCTTCCTAATTCTCAATTTGGGAGGAGGGATTGACAATGGCCATCTCTGTGGGTTCTTAATGTACCTCTCATCCTAACTATTGGGATATTTAGACACTTAGGAGTTAGTTAAGATTAACTTTGTCTAATGTGTCTTTGGGTAAAGTGTGTTTCTTTGGTGTGCTTTTGTAACTAATTAGCACGACTTTCATGATTATGTTCTAGACATAAAGTGATCCAATGATTCATCTTATCCTTGATATTAACAACACTTGAACCATGGTTTAACATTCAATTGGTACATGATCTTTATTTAAAGAGCATGGAGGGTCATTTGTTGATAATCGATTGCGAGAGATTCATATGTAAACTATTTTCTTGTTTTCATTAATATATTGTCTCAAGTGGTTGCGTTGGCTGGGGTCATGGATTATTTCCCTCTTTGAGGGTTTTAACCATGTGATACGCTTAAGTACTAATCTTTTATATGTTTGTGTGAGTGGTTTCCTTAAGATGTTTGACCTAAGTGGATATACCACATTTATCGAACACTTCAATGGATCCTTCCTTCATATCTCCACTAGAGACCCCCTTTGCATGGTTGTGTAACTGTATTTGTATTGATACTATGATTTTTTGGGGAGGTTCTATCTTTAGATGCCTTATGTTCAACATTATAGGGGGATGGTGTTATCTAATGCTTTATCTTTCTCACCTCCTATCCATCTTCAAGGAGGATGTTGTGCATGGATCCCGCCCTATGTTGATATAGGTATTTATTAACCCTCTCACTTCTTTATTTCAGCTACAGTCGACCATGTTTTCAAGTTGTTTATCCACATGCCAACTCTCATGTGTATTTCAACTACCTATATTCTATATTTTGGCCATGACCACTCTTTGTCAGGAGATAGCCACTCTCATCTTATACTCAAGATTTATTCCAAAGTTTCATTCTCTCAAGTGCACCTATGTTGAGTATCAGTAAACCCACATGTTTGTATTTTAGCATGTTTGATCATATTTAATCTCTTTCAAATATATGGAGTTGGATCTTCTCACTCTCACTTCAATTATCACTGATCTTATTTGAGGTGGATACTCTTCTCTCATCTCTGTTACAAGATGTTTCTTTTGACACCTCTTTAGATGGAAAGTTTAATACCACTCTTCTAGTAGATGCATAATATGGTAGGGATATATCCTTTCACCCCCATTGGATGTGCAAGTTAGTCACATTTTTTTCCAGCAACTAAATCGATCGATGGCTATATTCATCATTCCTATACAAGTTGTCTCTTATGACACCTCTTCAAATTGATAATTCAATACTATCACTCTCTTAGCAAATGAACATTATGGCAAGGATATGTCTTCCCATCTTGATGTAACATCCTTGTTTTTAATCCCCGGTTTAGCAATATATAATGTAAATACGATGTATGGTCGTGGGGCCAATGATGTAATATATAAACATTGTATATCAAAATAATAAAATAAAATGTATTGTTGGTTGTAGATGGACTTAGACGAAGTCATGGGGGCTAAGTTTCCACAAGAGAGGGGGTCAAAGGGGGGGAATTATCCATGTCTATTAACCCCATGCCACTTTCTAAAATTATTATTTTTGTATGAACCTTCTATTTTCCTTTTGAGTGTATCAAAGCCCCAATCATTGAACACATGTAAGAGGGTTGGTGTGAAAAGTCACCTCACATAGTTATTGAGAGCATGGAGCTAAGTACAATCAACATTGGGGAATGTGAGAGTCAAGATGCATGGGTAAAAGGAAATTTGAATGGGTATTGTAGGAAATTTTTACAAGCATTTTTTAAGATAACACAAGTGTGTTGAGCATTGGAGCTTGAAGACAACCATAGTGGGTTTTGTGGGCAACTTGTTGGAGCTATAATTGCATGAAGAAGCAGTTTGTTAGGCCTGTAGGGTGAGATTTTTTTGTAAAAGCTAGTGAGCTTTTCCTGTTGCAGCCAGCATCCCTAGAGTCCCCAGCAAGATATATTTTAAACCTAACCTATGTTGGATCCCTTTACGGAACTGGGATAGCCTGAGGGACTATGTGGCAAAGGAGGAGATCTTGTTCCTTAGGTTTTGCGGGTTGAGGGGAAAGAAATCTTGTGGGTTGGGATAACTATAGGAAATTATCTTGTTGTGGATTATTTTGGGCCGAGAGTGGACAATAGACACCCTTAGGAGATATCCTTTCTTATGGGTTCATAGCCCCAGCTCGGGGTTGACTTGTTGTTGAGATTTGGATCAACAAGTCTATGGTTGGGTGGACCGTCCATCCTCTGCAGCTAGTTGCACATTTGCTTACCAAGAGAAGTGTTTTATCTTTGTTCTCTATTTTTAATATGGGTTTAATTTGTTATGCGTATTACTCTGCTTTCTAAGTTTCTGAATATTGTTGTGTGCTCATAAATTGAATTGCATTCATGTTTAAAAAATGTTGTTAGATGCATGCTAAATCCTTGATACATGCATTTAATTTAATGGGTATCAAAAAAAATTATGGGGTTAGTAGCGGGGGTGCTACATAGTGGTATCAGATCTCTAGTTGCAACACCAGGTCTACCTGCATCTACTATGAAATGGAAGATTTTTCAGTCTCTATGAAGGTTGGGTGAAAAAATTGTTTATGCCCAACATATGAAATTGGGGTCTAGGCCCTAAATTTCAATTTTTGGTATGATGATTGTTGTGTATAAGGGTCGATATGGCTACTAAAGGGGTCAAATTCAGCCCAAGGAGTCGATTAAGTGTTTTTTGTGATGGCTAGGACAGTCACGAGTTTGCGTTTTTTAAAATCGGCTAAGTGTCAAAAATATTTTGTGGTCGATACATAGAGTATCAACAAAGATAAAGATATTCAACGATATAGTGTGTATCGTTGAAGATAAAAATATTTAGTGATACAATGATCGTAGCCAAAAAGATAAATTTTGTGGCCAATATAGGGAACATCGACGAAGAAAAACTTTCACCAAGTGATGTGTCGGTGAAGAAAAACTTTCTCCAAGCAATGTATCAGCGAGATGAAAGATAAATCTCACCAATAAAGGAGAAGGCATTGGTGAGGTGAAAGATAAAACCCGTCGATAGAGGAAGAGAGTGTTGGCGAGAAGAAATATAAAACTCGTTGATAACGGAGAGTGTGTCAGAGAGAGGAAAGATAAAACTCACCGATAAAGGAGAGTGTATTAGTGAGAGGAAAGATAAAAATTGTTGATAAAGGAGAGTGTATCAACAAGAGGAAAGATAAAACTCCTTGATAAAGGAGATTTTATCGACGAGAGGAAAGATAAAACTTGTCAATAAAGGAGAGTGTGTTAACAAGATGAAAGATAAAACTCGTTGATCCAAGAGGATCTCCAGATGGAAAATTCCTACTTTGCACACCATGGGATAAATCATTAAAAATTTTGATGATAGGTGACACAGTTTAAAATAAATAATTAATGCTCATGAATGATTTAATTAAATTGTAAAAATGATTAATACTTGGAATTAGTATGAGAAACTCATGTATTAGTCATCCAAATTGGAAGAAGGAGGAATACTTGGAGTGAGTGGAAATCTCACGTATGAAATTATTTGTAAAAATGGGAAATTAGTTTTATGTGAGAATCCAACTCACAAATTAGTTTCCTAATTTTAAGGGGAAATTAGTTTCCTAGTCTTAAGGAGGGAGTTAAGGGTCTCGTGAGTTGGTTTGGACTCTTCCTCACTTTATTACAATTGGTTTCTTATTCTCAAGGATGAAATTAAGGGTCACATGAGTTGGTTGATATGCTTTCTCATTTTTGTCCTTGAGTGGTTATTACATCCTAAATTTGTGGATCTTGTCTCCTTGGATTATGGAGACTAAGGAAACTATTTAAACTCTTTATCGAGAGAGATTTTGGAGGCCATATGTGGAGGCTCTTTAGAGAGATCTTGGAGGAGAGAATCAAGCAATCATGCTTGTGGTTTGTAAGCCTCTTCATTGGGAGAGTTGAGCCCCCTCCATTGGGAAGAATGTAGTCATTCTGGTGTCTGAAGAAATGTCACTTATGTAAGAACCTTGGAGCATGTGCCACATTTTGTGAGAAGATTTCATCCATTTCAAAGGAAGGATAATCAAGTGATTCATATTCCAAGCATATCTGGAGATGTAGCCAGGATGTCCTGGTGAACTCCATTAACAATTCAGTGATCTCTTGTCTCTTATTTTCTTATGCATGTTTTATTTATGCAATTATGATTATTGAATGCATTAAGTAATGGATTATGAGACTAACACATTCACCAAGTTAATATTCAATTTGAATTCAAGCCTTCATACATCCATTTTTTCACCTTTGATGCAATCAAGTTCAATAGATCCACAACTGTAAATATAACCTTCATTAAGTGGCCTAGAACTAAGTCAAGTTTGGTATTAGTGTCACCCCGATTTCAGATCAAGTGGTCTTAGAGAAGGATTAACATGTATTGCAGGTGTTGAATACAAGATGGAAAAGACACCAAAGCAATCATGGATCAACGAGCTACAGGAAATCAACCAAAGCATTCAAGCAGAGAATGTCGAGTTTAAGAAGATGGTGCGAGATGCAGAAGAAGAGAATCATAGATTGTGACTTCAATTACAAGCCACAAAAGAGGCTTGGGAAAAGTTGCAAGGTGATGAAGTCTTAGCAAATCCATCCCCCACACTTGACCCATAAACGATAACTAAGGTAAACAATACTTATTCATTTTCATGTTCTTCTCCTCTTGATGATGATTTTGGTGCTTTTGAAAAGCACACTACAGGCATTGGCTTGAAGCTAATGAAGAAAATGGGATATGATGGAGGAGGCCTTGGAGCCAATGGCTAAGGCATTGTGAATCCCATTGAAGTGGTGGAACTACCTTGATATGCAGGATTGGGATATGTCAAAAAGGAAGTTGGAGAATGCTCCAAAACCATTGTTTTAGATCAAGTGGTATCAGAGTAGTAGAATTTCAAGGCTCGTGGTAGAAGCCCACTTTTGTCATTAATGCATGGCACAAACTTCGAGGTAGAGTTGCACCTTTCAGAACAGGTCGAGTTTACAGTCAAAAGTTGCAGAATGATGACACAAACTAGCTGGTGTTGTGTATGCCAAGATTTGAGCAGTCGATTGAGTGCCTTGGCACATAAACCAATGTAAGTTTTATGCATTTATGGTTTTTGCCTCTTTTTGGAAATTGCAAAAGGATGAATGTATGTTGCAGATTCTGGTGATCTTTGGGTGCTGCAGTAGGGCATCAAGATTTGAATTATTCTAGGAAATTCATTGTTTGAGCCTTACATGCAAACCGAGATGGTGCGGTAAGAGGCCATTTTGACACTTCGACATAAAGTAGTCATGCTTAGAGTCAAAAGTCTCAGAATTGCGAGACAAGTGTGATGATGGTGGCATTTGCCTTATTTATTATGTTGCACATGTTTGTGATGGGGGGTTTAAAAACCATAGAGTTTCCCACTAGTGCACATTTGGGGGTATTTGCCTTAATGTCAATGATGTAAAAGGTTGTAATTATCCACTCTTGAAAGTGATGATGAGAGTCAAAGGAATTTTTTTCTATGCCTAAGCCTTGTTGGTAACATTGTAATGGGTCTTATAGCCACTGTTAGTGAGAGGCATTGTCTTGCCTAGGCCTGTTTTGGCAACATTGTAATGGGTCTTATAGCCATTGTTGAGTGAGAGACATTGTTTTTCCTAGGCTTGTTGTTGCAACCTTGTAATCTTTCTTGTAGCCACTGTTGAGTGAGAGACATTGTTTTTCCTAGGCATGTTTTGACAATATTGTAATGGGTCTTGTAGCCACTGTTGAGTGAGAGACATTGTTTTTCCTAAGCCTGTTTTGGAAATCATTGTAAACATGTCCATGAGTGTTTATAAACTCCTGGAATGTATGGTATTGCTTTGAAGTTGTGATCATGTATTGTCAGCTACCGATTTGCATTGATGCAAGTGTTGGCATCGACATCCTCATTATGAAGTACAAAGGTGAAGGAGAAGAAGGGTACAACCTTTCATATACATGTGTTATGCAGATCAAGGAATCAACTGCATATTTGCATTGGTGCAAGTGTTTCCATCGACATCCTCATTCCAAAGTACAAAGGTGAAGGAGAAGAATGGTGTGGCCTTTCAGAAACATTTGTTATGTGGATCAAGGAGCAAGGAAGTGCATCGTAGAGTGTAAGACTCTTCCTAGGAGTTGGTTGTGGACATTCAAGTTTTCACTCCATACTTTTGGAGGACCAAAAGTGATTTTTGTGAGGAGGTTTGATCCAGGAAGATCTCCACATGGAAAATTCCTACTTTTCACAACATGGGATTAATCATTAAAAAGTTTGATGATAGGTGACAAAGTTTAAAATAAATAATTAATGCTCATGAATTACTTAATTAAATTGTAAAAATGATTAATACTTGGGAATGAGTATGAGAAACTCATGTATTAGTCATCCAAATTGGAAAAAGGAGGAATACTTGAAGTGAGTGGAAATCTCACATATTATTTTTAGAAATGAGAAATTAGTTTTATGTGAGAATCCAACTCACAAATTAGTTTCCTAATTTTAAGGGGAAATTAGTTTCCTAGTCTTAAGGAGGGAGTTAAAGGTCTCATGAGTTGGTTTGGACTCTTCCTCACTTTATTACAATTGGTTTTCTAATCTCAAGGAGGAACTTAAGCGTCTCATGAGTTGTTTGAGATGCTTTCTCATTTTTGTCGTTTAGTAGTTATTATATCCTAAATTTGTGGATCTTGTCTCCTTGGATTATGGAGACTAAGGAAAATATTTAAAATATTTATTGAGAGATATTTAGAGGCCATATGGGAAGGCTCTTTATAGAGTTCTTGGAGGAGAGAATAAATAAATCATGCTTATGGTTTGTAAACCCCTTCATTGGGAGAGTTGAGCCCCCTCCATTGGGGAGAATGTAGTCCTTCTGGTGTCTGAAGAAATGTCACTTATGTGAGAACCTTGGAGCATGTGCCACATTTTGTGAGAATATTTCAGCCCTTTCAAAGGAAGGATAATCAAGTGATTCACATTCCAAGTGTATATGGAGATGTAGCCAGGATGTCTTGGTGAACTTCATTAACCATTAAATGATCCTCTTGTTTTCTTATGCATGTTTTATTTCCGCAATTATGATTATTAAATGCATTAAGTAATGGATTATGAGACTATCACATTCACCAAGTTAATATTAAATTTGGATTAAAGCCTTCATACGCCCATCTTTTCACCTTTGATGAAATCAAGTTCAATAGATCCACAATTATAAATTTGACCTTCATTAAGTGGCCTAGAACCAAGTCAAGTTTGGTATCAGTGTCACCTCGGTTTTAGATCACTCGTCGATAAAGGAGAGTGTATCAGTGAGAGGAAAGATAAAAACTCATTGATAAAGGAGAGAATATTAGCGAGAGGAAAGATAAAACTCATCAATAAAGGAGAGTGTTGAACATGCATCTTTGAGATATAATTTTGGTAAAAATCCTAAGTATAGAAGAAGTGCGCATGAGAAGAAGGAGAACTAGGGAGTGCGCAAATGAGGTGTATCTAGAAGGAAATGAGAAGCAGAAGCGCATCCATAAGTACATTGCATAGTAAGCAGGAATAAAACAAAGAATAAAACAGGATAAGAAAGCAGATGAAAAGGAAGGATGACAACTCAACATGCTAAAGATGGAAGGATGCGCAAAAGCAGGAAGAATAAAAGAAAAGCAACATGTAGATGAAAAAGCAAGTGAAAGCAACCGAACAATCTGTTAATTGGAGTAGTCATACCTTGTAATATGGTTTTGTGGGAGGAACCAAGTAGGGTTTTAATCCCTAGATGGTATGTATAAATATGTAATGGGTTGGGAGAGTAGGGGTTGGCTAGTTGTTGTTCTTTTGGGGTTCTCGAGTTGTTGTTCCTCCTCATGTAATTGGGTTCATGTTCCTGATTGTTTGTTCTAGTCTGTAAAAGAGAGGAATTTATGTTTGAATGTAAGATATGATGCATAGAGATAGGATTTCACTCAAGAGTGGCTAGGCTAGGAGAGGAGAAACATAACCATGACATATATTTGTAAGCACAGTGCACAAGCCAGAAGAAATTGACAAACACATAATAAAGAAGCCAGTCGTTGTGGACGTAGCCCAAATTTGGGTGAACCACAATAAATCTTGTGTTACATGTTTGTTATATGATTATTCATGGATTTTGTTTTATGATTTTTAGATTAGATCTGTGTTATGCAATAATCATTGCACAATAATCATGATTGTTACAGTAATGGGTTATGTGGTAAACTGGAATCAAATGATTGTATGAATCTGAATCACTAAGTAGTAATAGAGAATAAGGACATAATTACATGCACAAAACTAATAAGGAAGAATGAACATAATGGTCGCTTCCCATTCCCTCACTACTTCAAAAACTTGGTTCTTGCAGTCCCAATAGATACCTCGAGTGATACTTCAACTGCGCAAGTACGTGATGCCAAAAGGGTCAGTGTCTGGTAGGTTTTTTTGGTCAAATATAACTCGAACTTAGGGTCTTATAAACCGTGTGTGGTGCCAACAGAGAGAGATTCAATGAGAAGAAAAATAAAATTCGTCGATACAAGAGGTAGTGTCGGGGAGGAAAAATATAAATCTGGTCCATACAAAAGATAGTGTCGGCTAGGAAAAAAACAAAGCTTGCCAATACGAGAGATGGTGTCGGTGAGGAAAAAGATAAATCTCGTTGATACATGAGAGAGCATCAGTGAGAAGAAAGGTAAAACTCATCGATAAAGAGGAGAGTGTCAATGAGAAGAAAAATAAAACTCATCGATAAAGGAGAGAGTGTCGGCGAGAATAAAGATAAAACTCATCGATAAAGGAGAGAGCATTGGTGAGAAGAAAGATAAAAAATTTTGATAAAGAAGAGAAGATAATAAGAGGGGAGAAGTGGAGAAAGAGAAGGAGGAAAAGGAAGGAGAAAATTAGACAATGTATAAAAAACAAAAAAATGGAGCCAAAAACTTGTTTTGACCATAATAGGAGCATTTTAAATCAAAATAAGATTAAATTTAAAGGGTATGTCTATAGTGACAAAAGATATAAAAGTGACTGTGACAACCACTGGCCATTTGTGCCTAATTTTTTTAGAAAATCCAAAAGAGTGGTCTTTAAAGATATGAGTGGTGCTCAGTAACTGGGGCCTAGATAAACATTAAATTTTTATAGGGAGTCCAAAAAGCAGGCATGAAGATACTTGGTTAGGGTTTTGGAAAAATTCAAAGGGGTTTGGAGTGGAGATGTCGTAACATGGCAAAATCCACTATTCTTGGGCACTTTGGGGGGATTTTTTAAATTTTCATGGGAGGAAAAGGGGCCCCGAATCTCCAAGCCATAAAAAATTATGTATTCAACATTTTACCTACTCTTCAATCTAGACAACATTTTCTTAAGGAAGTTTTTCCCATTTTTTCTCCATTTGGGAGATAGCCATTTTTTGCTAAAAAAATTGAGTTTGGAGGAAATGCAAAAAAGGACAAAATTACCAAATCCAGATTGATGCAAAAGTTGGTTGGAATATCAGAACCTGAATTTGAGAGTTGTTGTGTATTCATAATCAGGAACACTATCAGTGCCTGATATAAACACTTTCCTAGTTCTTGCCAAATTTTATTCTACAAGGGGTAGACGTAAGCCCTTTAGATTATTGATACTAGTGAAAAAAGGTGCAAAAATGGGTGAAACTAATGATTCCAGAAAACAACTTTTTCAGGCTTTCTTTAGATATTGCTTAAACCCAGAGGTTTATTGTGGTCTCAGTTTGTCTCGTATTTTCATATATTTTATTGCTAATGCTAAATATCAACAAGATGTATTTTATGACTAGTTTTTTGACTTCCAAGTTCTAGTATAACTGAGTTGAGATCCCACAAAACCACATGAATTCACATCCATTCAAACTTATATGAGATATTATTTATCCCCAGAGGAAATTCAATGAGATCTCCAAGTTCAGACCATTTCAATTTTCAGTCCCCATTAAAATATGAAAGTATTGTACTCAGTCCGTATTATAAGTTGGAAATACTACCATGGGTTTTTATATTCAAAATTCTAGATTTGATGCACTAATCAAAGCCTTGTCTATTCTTATCTGGTAATGAAAATTTGAGATTTTAATATGTGGCTGGACAATTGTATGGCATCTTATAGTCTGAGTTTTATCATTGCTACTACTCCCACTATTTGTTTGAAGACTTTAGCTTTTGTATTGTCTAATACTCCAAATGACTTGTATCAAAGTCTATCTTAAATAGTTACCAGTCTCAAGACTGTAACAACTTGTGCATGCACTTTGCAAAATATCTACCCAGAGATTAAAATTCATAACAAGACCAATAGAGTCAATTACAAGAGAGAAAAAGGAACATCTCTTGATTGCAATATCAATGTCCAATAATGGCCACATAATTTTGGTCGAGACTCAAATTACAAAAGGGAAAATTAAAGTGAACATAGTCTTAATGCTCAAATGGACAATTTGGCTTATACTCCTCGTCAATATAACCATTAAAAATTAGCAAGGTTCACAAGAGTGAAATAAAGACAATCTAATTATGTGCAATCTCAATGTTCAAGGTAAAACAAGGAAACTAATTTTAAGTGTAATTTTGATGTTCTTTGGGACAACCAATAGGCAATAAATTGTAACATACTCTTGCATAGTGGAGATGATGCTAAGATTTCTAGATAGGTGCCCTAGTGAAAATGATTAAATACAAAATAGGCAAATTAACATCGGTGTTTAGAAGAATAATTACCTTGAAATTATTTTTCAGAATTAACTTACCGTTCTATTGGGAACAAGGAACCAAATATCCATCAAACCTTAAATAGGATGGATCTTTCCCTAACATTAGAACTAGTCTCCCATGCCATTAAGAATTTTCTTATTACAGGAAAATCATCATCAAGGTCAGACAAATGACAGTTTTGTGGGCAAGCGCACAACTTAACAATGTACAAACAACCACTGGAACTATTGGTTGAGTTATGGATTTGAGATTAATTCTTGACAAGTTAAACTTTAAACATGCATTCAGTGAAACTTCAACATAAAAAATCAAATGAAAGATTTATAAATCACACTTAAATTATTTACCATGTGAAACAATAAAAATGCTTCAGGGATTCTTGGAAACTAAAGATGGAATTTGGTAGAAATAACTATGCCATATATATCTAATAGTTTAAAAACAAAGTTTATAAACCATAATAAGATTTGAACTTATCGTTTTAAAAGTCATAGACCAAAAACCAACTGAGTGAGTGATTTCCACCCAACCGTAGGTAATCCACAATGGACACCACTCCCTAGTCGAGATATGATACCACCAGAGCGAAGTAGGGATAAGATACTCTAAAATTCAAGTTCAAACCAATGATTTCTATTGTTGATTCCTTGACAATAGAGTAGCACTAAGGAATCCACATACCTTCCTAACACAACTCAAGGAGCAACTCCTTCTCTATTATCAAGTACCTAAAAAATTATTCCTTCTCATGTTATTCATTGTGTGCATAAAAGGTACATGCTATTATCTCAAGTTTTGGCAAAGTTCTCCATGGTTTCTTGGCTTTTCCTCAAGGCTACAAGCTTCAATTCATGGTTGGTTGGTCTATCATGGGATTTGATCCATTTTTCCATTGTCTAACCTGTCTCAACTCGTTTCCACTCCCATTTCTAACAACTCCTCTTTCCCCATTCAAATTTTCCCTCATGCATAATGGATAGAGAATTCAAACTCAACTTCTCTTCCTAGTTCCAAGAATGTCGCTGATCCAGGTGGATATTGGTGGCCACCCACCTTTTTCAATTAGCTCAAAACAATTTTCTGGCAATTTTGGTAATTTTCTATTTTTAGTAGTTTTTAACTTTCGGGGCCATTTTGAGGGCCTAAATGAAGGTTTTTTGGGATGGAGCTTCTCAATAATGGCCAATGGCTCTTATTGAGCCCCCTAAATGAATCTCCTCTACTATACCTTTCCAACGAGATATCGTGCACCCCAAACGGAGATCACATGCCAAAGTTATGCCTCTAGGAAGTTGATACACCAAACTACCCAAAACAGGGTCCACAAAACTGTTGGTTTTTCATCTTCCGGGGTTAGGGTTTTAGATTTTCTTTATGATAAAAATTCATTTGGAGCCTCATTGTAAAATCATATTCTTACGAATGCGAGTAGCAGACACATCTCTTCTCAGAGATAAGCTGCCACCATTCTAGCAAGTCTTTCACTCTGTATTTTTATAGTCTTTGTACATTTTCGCTCATTAATAGAAAATTGTGTATTATTGTATCTCTGTGTTTATGGTTTCATATTTGATACATTTGTGTTATATTATTGGATATCCAAGATATATCTATACATTTCTTTATTATATCTCCGCTCTCATTTCATGCCGAAAATAATCTGGATCAATGGTATCAGAGCAGGCTGCTCTTGATCGTTTTTTTCAGTGCATGTCCCCGACGAGGTCCGAGTATAGAAAGTTGGGTCTCAATATTGTCTCTCTTGAATAAAATCGCTCTTGCATGCCCAAGAAACCCTCCATGGGGGAAGAAAAGAAAAAGGACTGAGCAGATGATTCTATCAATCTATTGCTTGAGCAAGCTCTGACACGACAGAGGGACGAAATGATGGAGAATATTTCCAACATCCTTCAACACCTGCCAATAGCAGCAGATGCATCTTCATCAAACAACCACTTTGGAAGAACCTCTCATTTAAAGTTACAAGTTAATTTTGATATTCTCGTATTTGAAGGTCAGATAGATGCAGATGCCCTAGACAAATGGTTAAATCTGTTAGAAGGTTATTTCTCTGTTCATAATTTTTCCTACAGGGAAAAGATCACCTTTGCACTCCTTAAATCTCTCCTCCGTGTCAAACATTGGTGGCAAACTTACTAGGAGCAAAGTTCCACAGAGGAGTCTGGAATATATGGGGCCGAGCCCACTTGGGATTTTTTTGTGGATGCGGTAAAGGAACAATATTACCCTGTTGGAAACTATGAGGACCAGTACATGAGATGGACCACACTACAACAAGAGAAGGGCCAAGTAGTTTCAGAGTTCACCAATACCTTCCATACCTTGTGCACCAAGTTGGGTATCAAAGACTCCGAACGACATTTGGTTATGAAATACTATGGGGCTCTACACAAATACATTCAAACTAAAATGGATTTTATGGACATCTCATCACTCGATGTTACTTATTGATATTGTGTTAAAATCGAGCATAAATTTAAGCACCAAAAAAAACGAGAGTTTGGGTCTGCAAATCCATAACAACCAAAGTATGATAAAGACGACCCTAATAAGCAGTCTCCCAAAAACCAGTCCAAGACACAAGAAAAGAAGGGTCACGGGAAGACAAATAAGGACCCCGGAAAATGGTGCGATTTCCACAAAATCCCTTGTCACAACACTGAGGACTATCGCTCAAAACAATCATTGGTGGTCGAGCTCAAAGACAAGGAGTCGAACCTTGATTCATAATCTGATTATGAAAATACTGGTAAAAGATAGCTCATCGACGCAGACCCCACTATTATTGTTGCGACTGCAACAATTCAACCAGGAGAACCAACTGATCTTGAAGAGGGGGAGCGCCTTTTTCATTCACAAATGTGGGTGAAGGGGACCCCGCTGCATTTTATTGTTGATAGCAGAAGCCATAAGAACCTCATCTCAACAGAGGTCATCAAACAATTGGGATTGTCAAAAACACCACACCCACAACCATACAACATCAGGTGGCTTCGCCAGGGACGAGATCTTCGTGTCATCCAACAGTGTCGATTGTCATACGACATCCATCCCTTCAAGGATGAGGTATTATGTGATGTTTCCCCACTAGATGTCTGTGATGTTCTCTTAGGCCAACCATATATGTGGAAGCGCCATGTTGTTTATGAGTCTCGACCCCGCAATGTCATTGTTTCTCTAGGGGGTCATCTCTACAGAATACCAAAGGTAGTTCTGACTGTTGTTCCACCTAAACAATGTCGCAAGGTAGTATCTCATACAACAAAATTCAGCTTCTTCACAATCTGTTCAAAATGTGAACAAAAGGATACTGCAACCACTAGAGCCTTGGCCCAAGCACCTTCTATCCAATAGAAGCAGGTTGACAAGATTGCAGCAAAGTGTAAAGATTGCTTCAGCACACAAGCATCTTATGTAGCCAGACTGGTTAAAAAGGTCCAACCCTTCCAACCACATGTTCGTGAAAACCTTCAACAAGATAAGCAGTGCAACTTCTCCAACAAGGCAAGCAACTCATCAAGATGCAGATTTAGCAAACACTTTCCCCTCTCCCTGGGGCACTCAACGTAATGGATACTCTTATCGTGCAATTTGTACTTTGATAGAAGGGAAAGTAAAATGAAGACAAATTGGTGTAACGAGAGACTATCCTATCACTATCATCTCAATAGGATGTCTCTTTCTATTTAGGGTGTTGGGCCCAGGGGAGATGTCCCCGGTGACTTGGGGTTTTGAGAAAGTGAAGGATAAAGGCCAAGTGAAAAGGTTCCCTCTCACAAGTCACCACCGATCAGAAAGTCTGGTTAAACAACCAATAAAGAAATAATAAACCAGAAGTATACCTGCCCGGAACAAAGCAACATAAAATTATATTTTGCAAGAGCATTTGCTAGTTAGTACCTCATATAATCAGAGACTTTCTCAATAAAATAAATTGACTAATACATTGATGAAGTAAACAAAGATGTATAGCAACAATCATCACAAGACAATACTTCACAATTAATGCTTTAGAGAATCTTCAAAATGAGCAAGAATGATTAATCATCAATATCATAACACCAACATTCATCAGAAGTAAATAAGGCTATGCATTAGTCAATATTTTCAATTGCTTAGAGAAGCCTAAAATGATGCAAAGTATGGTTGGAACTTCATTGAGTATTAGAAACAATAAGGTTAGTAGATCAATCTAATCTAGGGTTAGAAGGTGTTAGTAGTTTGTTCAAATATTTGGATGTTTGAAGGTTGTGATCAAAACACTCAAGGGAGAGATCTTAGACCAGTGCTTTCATAGGGAAAATGGAGTCAATAAGTGGCTGAAAGAATTGAAGGAGAAAGATGATAATAATAGAGCCAAAGACAAGAGGAATTTGATGGATGAACTGTTGGTAAACCAAGGCTTCAACAACCAAACCCTAGGGGAAAACGACTACTAAGGTGTAGGTAACCCTAGGCCTTAGTAGGTTTTCCTCCTTTAACTCAATGATAAAGTAAAATCGACTAGGATGAAGAACAAGTGCTAGGATGTTGCAATAGAAAGGCCCTAGCAATGGCTTCAAAAGAAAAAGGCTCCTTGGCACAATCTAGTAGGTGGATAGAAAATTAGAACAAGGACAATAACATGTGCTTGATTCCCTAGGGTTTAGGCTAGCAATTTCATAAGCAATAGAAAAAATGCAAAGTAAAAACACCATAACCATTCAAGTAAAGGAAGAATTGCAGAATTTTACTCACATTCACCAAGCATCATCAAGCAAAACCCTAGTTGTAAATTTTCCACTAAGAAAAATGCCAATTTCACAAAAAATAACCCTCCTTCAACAAGTGCGCACTAGAATTTCAGTCCAAATCCCTAATGAGGGATGCAAATTTCAGACCTCACACAAGTGTGAGTGAAAGATGATGAGAAAATGAGAGTTTTAGCTCTCTACTTATACAATACCTTTGACCTTTAATTTCACTTTAGGTCAAAAAGAATATGTCCCTGGTGACTTGGGGTTTTGAGAAAGCAAAAGATAAATGCCAAGTGAAAAGGTTCCCTCTCACAAGTCACCACTGATCAAAAAGTCCGGTTAAACAACCAATAAAGAAATAATAAACCGAAAGTATACCTGTCTGGAACAAAGCAACATAAAACTATATTTTGTAAGAGCACTGGCTGGTTAGTACTTCATATAATCAGAGACTTTCTCAATAAAAGAAATTGAATAATATATTGATAAAGTAAACAAAGATGTACAACAACAATGATCACAATACAATACTTCATAATTAAT
This sequence comes from Picea engelmannii, assembly GCA_009831015.1. Lineage (NCBI taxonomy): Eukaryota > Viridiplantae > Streptophyta > Pinopsida > Pinales > Pinaceae > Picea > Picea engelmannii. The sequence goes on from WSFP011307236.1 coordinate 17,628, forward strand.
GCTTTAGAGAAGCTTCAAAATGAGCAAGAATGATTAATCATCAATATCATAACACCAACATTCATCAGAAGTAAATAAGGCTATGCATTAGTCAATATTTTCAATTGCTTATAGAAGCTTAAAATGATGCAAAGTATGGTTGGAACTTCATTGAGTATTAGCAACAATAAGGTTAATAGATCAATCTAATCTAGGGTTAGAAGGTGTTAGTAGTTTGTTCAAAGATTTGGATGTTTGAAGGTTGTGATAAAAGCACTCAAGGGAGAGATCTTAGACCAGTGCTTTCATAGGGAAAATGGAGTCAATAAGTGGCTAAAAGAATTGAAGGAGCAAGATGATATAATAGAGCCAAATACAAGAGGAATTTGATGGATGAAGTGTTGGTAAGCCAAGGCTTCAACCACCAAACCCTAGGGGAAAACGACTACTAAGGTGTAGGTAACCCTAGCCCTTAGTAGGTTTTCCTCCTTCTTTAACTCAATGATAAAGTAAAATAGGCTAGGATGAAGAACAAGTGCTAGGGTGTTGCAATCGAAAGGCCCTAGCAATGGCTTCAAAAGAAAACGACTCCTTGGCACAATCTAGTAGGTGGATAGCAAATTAGAACAAGGACAATAACATGTGCTTGATTCCCTAGGGTTTAGGCTAGCAATTTCATAAGCAATAGAAAAATGCAAAGTAAAAACACCATAACCATTCAAGTAAAGGAAGAATTGCAGAACTTTACTCACATTCACCAAGCATCATCAAGAAAAACCCTAGTTGTAAACTTTCCACCAAGAAAAATGCCAATTTCACCAAAAATAGCCCTCCTTCAACAAGTGCGCACTAGAATTTCAGTCCAAAACCCTAATGAGGGCCACAAATTTCAAACCTCACACAAGTGTGAGTGAAAGATGATGATAAAATGAGAGTTTTATCTCTCTACTTATACAATACCTTTGATCTTTAATTTCACTTTAGGTTAAAAAGGTCGACATGGCCAAATTTACATCAAAATATTGTTTTACATTAAATGTCACAATTAAAACCCTAAATCAAGCATAAATGATGACGTCGTGCCCTTTTAGGGTGACGTTAGGCCCTTTTAGGGCAACGTTGGCCTCTTGGGGAAAAACGTTAGGCCTTCTTGGGCCTCAGGAACCTGCCACACATGCCACTTGGCACACAACTACCTCCCAAAACCTCCAAAAGTACTGGATGACATCATGGGTGTCCTAGGTGACATCACAGGCCTTCCAAGGCTTACGTCCTGGTGAAAAAGGGCATAAACCCTCTGGGTACAGGTCTGCCAAGCTGCCTCTAGTGGAACATCCTCCTCTTCCTCTAGTGTAATCCTCTGATCTGTCTCTGCCCACTATCGGGGTCTCAACATCCATCTGGTGGGATTTTAGCCCCATGGTGGTCCGAACTGATCATCTTTCCATGTGTACCTATCCATAAGGGTACCTTTCCATCGGGTATGGTCCTGAAACATCAATAGATACGCTCTCCATGGGATCATAAGTCACGAGGATCATAGCAATGTCAATCACATCTAGTCATCAATTTTATTAAACATGTGCATAAATTTTGTTTTACCTAGACAAGTGCTCAAAGACATTATACTAATCTACAAGCCAAGTTTGGAGGAATTGTTAGGATGTCCTATTGGGCTAATGCTCAGTGGATGTGGGGTGTTTTTGGGAGAAATCAAATCTAAGCCATGTGTGTGGATGAGGTGGTAAGGGATGTCTGGGAAAGGGGTGCAGTGATAGCAGGGAAATGTATGGCTTACCTATGGGTGCCTCTGTAGAGGGTGAGTTGCACCTATCATGGATGCAAATGTTTCCAAGCCCATTCATGCCTTTTGTCTTTATTCTTATTTCTTTTTCTTTCAAGAAGCTAGTTAGGGGACACTGCCCTGGCGTGGTGACCAGTGGTGGCAATGTTACCCACAAGCATTTCATGGAAATGAGAAGGTTGGATCGTGATGAGATCCATTTTCTCTTGGCTATGCCACCAAGAGCCACTACCATGGCGTGGTGACCAGCTATTGGTAGTGTCATACTGCTACATGCCCATGGACCTAATAGTCTGGCTCGTGATGAGACCCCCTATCCTGTAACTAGGTCTTGTTCTATTATCTTCATGGGTCCTTCTGTTTCTTGCTGAGAAGCTTTTTATTGCTTTCTCGGGGATCCCTGGACGAAGCATCTCAAGGTTTCATTCTTTGGATTCTATCTTTTGCCAGCTACATTTACCCTCTGGGCCTTTAGCCCCTTCTTCCCACAAGGTAAGGTACAACCCTTAAATATTTGGCCAACCCAATGCATGGACCAATGTAATGGGATGGATGAGTGGGAGAAAGATGGAAAATAGTAAGTATGATGGGAGCGGACGATGGCTTCTCATGAATCCCCCCAGTGACAACTCAAACCCTATGGGTACCATCTTACTAGGGCATCCTGTCATTTCCTGATCCAGGTGGATATCGATGGCCACCCACCTTTTCCGACTGGCTCAAAACAATTTTTTGACAATTTTGGCAATTTACTATTTTTAGCAGGTTTTAACTTTCGGGGCCATTTTGAGGGCCTAAATGAGGGTTTTTTGAGATCGAGGTTATCAATGATAGTTAAAGGCATCATTAAGCCCCCAAAATAAATCTCCTCAACGATACCTTTCCAACGAGCTATCATACGACTAAAACTGAGATCGTATGCAAAAGTTACGACCCCGGGAAGTTGATGTACTAACTTACCCAAACAAGGCCCACATGACTTTTGGCGCTTCATCTCCTAGGGTTAGGTTTTCGGATTAGGGTTTTTGGCATTCCTGTTTATTGTAAAAAGGCCTTCAGAGCCTCATTGTAATCATCTTGTTGCGAATGCGAGCAACCATCACATCTCTTCTTAGAGATAAGCTGCCACCATTCTATCGAGTCTTTCACTCTGTATTTTACGGTCTCTGTACATTTATTTCATTAATAGAAATCATGTATTACTGTATATCTGTGTTTATGGTTGCATCTCTGATATATTTCTGTTATATTATTGAATATCTGCGATATCTCTATGCATTTCTTTATTATATCTCCGATCTCATTTCGTTCCGAAAATAATTCGGATCATTTCCCCCAGATATGGTCAAGTGGAGAGGTATAAGATCCAAGCACCCGTTAGAAGCAAAAAATAATTGAATTCACATATTCAAAGGTTTTGAAGATCAGAGTGACACATACCATGATACCCATACTCATTACCTCATGGAGCAAGATCCATTTCTGGTAGAGGACCAGGCCGAGGTGATGCATGTTTTTGTTGCTCACAAAGTGGAGGCCCTAAAGAATGAAAAGATGGGCCCTCCAGGGCCATGCTCAAGTCGATTTGGTTCTTGGTACTCCATGTCTAAGACCTGTGGGCCTCAAGACACAATCTCCTTAGTTATCCCTAAAACCGGGGGATAACAGAGACCATTGCTTCCTAAGGAGGGGGGATTGATCCAAGTGAATATCGGTGGCCACCCACCTTTTCCAATTAGCTCAAAACAATTTTCTGGCAATTTTGGTAATTTACTATTTTTAGCAGTTTTTAACTTTCGAGGCCTTTTGGAGGGCCTAAATGAAGGTTTTTTGGTATCGATCTTCTCATTGATAGCCAAAGGCTCTGATTGAGCCCCCTAAATGAATCTCCTTGACTATACCTTTCCAACGAGCTATTGTTCACCCCAAACAGAGATCGCATGACAAAGTTACGCCCCCAGGAAGTTGATACACCAAACTACTCAAAACGGGGTCCACAAAACTGTTGGCTTTTCATCTTCCGGGGTTCGGGTTTTGGATTTTATTTATGATAAAAAGGCCTTTGGAGCCTCATTGTAATTTCATCTTCTTGCGAATGCAAGTAGCGGACACATCTCTTCTCAGAGATAAGCTGCCACCATTCTAGCGAGTCTTTCACTCTGTAGTTTTATAGTCTTTGTACATTTTCACTCATTAATAGAAAATTGTGTATTACTGTATCTCTGTGTTTATGGTTGCATCTATGATACATTTATGTTATATTATTGGATATCCATGATATCTTTGTACATTTCTTTATTATATCTTCGCTCTCATTTCGTGCCGAAAATAATCTGGATCAATGGTATCAGAGCAGGCTGCTCTTGATCGTTTTTTTCATTGCATGTCCCCTACGAGGTCCAAGCATAGCAAGTTGGGTCTCGAGCTTGTCTCTCTTGAAGACAATCACTTTCACACACCCAGGAAACCCCCATGGCGAAAGAAAATAAAAATGATGGAGCAGATGATTCTATCAATCTGTTGCTTGAGCAAGCTCTCACATGACAGAGGGATGAAATGATGGAGAATTTTTCCCACATCCTTCAACGCCTGCCGACAGCAACAGGCACATCTTCATCAAACAACCACTTTGGAAGCATCTCTCCTTTCAAGGTACAGGTTAATTTTGATATTCTCGTATTTGAAGTTCAGATAGATGCGGATGCCCTAGACAAATGGTTAAATTTGTTAGAAGGTTATTTCTATGTTCATAATTTTTCTGACAGGGACAAGATCACCTTTTCACTCCTTAAAGATCTCCCCCATGTCAAACATTGGTGGGAAACTTACTGGGAGAAAAGTTCCATAGAGGAATTTAGAATATATGGGGCCGAGCCCACTTGGGATTTTTTTGTGGATGTGGTAAAGGAACAATATTACCCTGTTGGCAACTATGAGGACCAGTATATGAGATGGACCACACTGCGGCAAGAGAGGGGCCAAGCAGTTCTGGAGTTCACCAATACCTTCAATACCTTGTGCACCAATCTGGGTATCAAAGACTCTGAATGACATTTGGTTTTGCAATATCGTGGGGCTCTACACAGATACATCTAAACTGAAATGGATTTTCTGGACATCTCATCACTTGGCGCTGCTTATCAATATGTTGTTAAAATCGAGCAAAAATTTAAGCACCAGAACAAACGGGAGTTTGGGTCTACAAATCCGCAACAACCAAAGTATGATAAAGACGAACCTAACAAACAGTCTCCCAAAAACCAGTCCAAGCCACAGGAAAGGAAGGGTCACAGGAAGACAAAGGACACCGGAAAATGGTGTGATTTCCACAAAAGCCCCTGGCATAACACCGAGGAATGTCGCTCAAAATAGTCATTGGTGGCTGAGATCAAAGACAAGGAGCCAAACCTTGATTTAGACTCTGATTCTGAAAATACTGGTAAAAGACAAATCATCGACACAGACCCCACTTCTATTTTCATGACCACAACAATTCAACCGGAAGAACCAACAGATCCTGAAGAGGGGGAGCACCTTTTTCATTCATAGATGTGGGTGAAGGGGACCCCACTGCATTTTATTGTTGATAGCGGAAGCCATAAGAACCTCATCTCAGCAAAGGTCGTCAATCAGTTGGGATTGTTGACAACACCACACCCGCAACCATACATCATAGGATGGCTTCGCTAGGGACAAGATCTTCATGTCATCCAGCAATGTCGATTGTCATACAGAATCCAACCCTTCAAGGATGAGATATTATGTGATGTTTCCCCACTAGATGTCTGTAATGTTTTCTTGGGCCAACCATATATGTTGAAGTGCGATGTTGTTTATGAGTCTCGACCCCGCAGTCTCATTGTTTCTTTGGGAGGTCATCTCTACATAATACCAGAGGTAGTTCTGACTACTGTTCCACCTAAACAATGCCTCAAGGTAGTATCTCATACTACAAAATTCAACTTCTACACAATCTGTTCAAAAGGTGAATAGAAGGATACTACAACTACTACGGCCTCGGCCCAAACACCTTCTATCCAACAGAAGCAGGTCGACAAGATTGCAGCAAAGTGTAAAGATTCCTTCTACACACAGGCATATCATGTAGCCAGACTGGTTAAAAAGGTCCAACCCTTCCAACCACATATTCGTGACAACCTTCAATAAGCTAAGCAACACAACTTCTCCAACAAGGCAAGCAACTCGTCAAAATGCAGATTCAACAAATGCTTTTCCCTCTCCTTGGGGCACTCAACGCAATCGAGACCATTTATTCCTAAGGAGGGAGGATTGATCTAGGTGGATATCGATGGCCACCCACCTTTTCCAATTAGCTTAAAATAGTTTTCTGGCAATTTTGGTAATTTACTATTTTTAACAATTTTTAACTTCCGGGGCCATTTTGAGGGCTTAAATGAAGGTTTTTTGGGATCAAGCTTCTCAATAAAAATTAGAGACTTAGATTGAGCCCCTTAAATTAATCTCCTCGACAATACATTTCCAACGAGTTATCGTGCACCAAAACAGAGATAGCATGCCAAAGTTACGCCCCCGGGAAGTTGATACACCAAACTACCCAAAACGGGATCCACAAAACTATTGGCTTTTCATCTTCTGGGGTTAGGGTTTTGGATTTTCTTTATGATAAAAATGCAGTTGGAGCCTCATTGTAAAATTATCTTCTTGCGAATACGATTAACGAACACATCTCTTCTCAGAGGTAAGCTGCCACCATTCTAGCAAGTCTTTCACTCTGTATTTTTACAGTCTTTGTACATTTTCGCTCATTAAGAAAAAAATGTGTATTACTGTATCTCTATGTTTATGGTTGTTTTTATCTCCAAATAAAAATACCTTTTTATTCTTGTCTTAGGTGATATTTTAAGCTTTTTGTCTCATGAGTCATTTAATAAAGTGTGCCCTCATTGAGTCTAGTCATCAATTTTGAGTCATGTCACATGAGGTAAAAAATGACTAAGTGGTTGTCATGGTCATTGTCCTAGGTCATTTTGGTCAAAAGTTAAGTCATTTCCCTCCTAAAAATGAGTCATTGGTCATATAATTCAGTTTTTGTCCATTTTAAGCCATCATATATCTCTCAAATCACGATTTGACCTTCTGTCTATCGTTCTCCTTCATGATTACGAATTTGTAGCACATCTGTGTACTTTTGTACTGGAAGTGTTACCAACTCAGCCTCTATTGTCAATGCAAAGCATCATTTCATCATAAGGCGCGCTACCAACTCAGAGGGGGGGTGAGGGGGGAACCCTTTTTTGAATTTTGAAAAATTTCGAGGTAAAAGCTATTTAAAGAAGTGGTTTCTGAGTTCTTAGACCACCATCAAAGAACTGAGGGCCGTTTCTAGAGTTTCAGCTCACCAGCAAAGGGAGGTTATCAAGGTTTTCTTCCAAGCAAGGATTTTTGTTTTAAGTTTCTAATTCCCTCTGTACAGAAGTATTTACAGCAGGCGCTCTACGACAATGGCTCCAAGAAAGGATCCTATTCCTAGGAAAAGGTTAGGCTCCCTGATCAGATTTGAGTCCACTGAGACCACTCTAATCGAACAAGATGCCAACCATGTGGACTCATTCAAGCACATGGGGTGCTGGAGATTTTGCAACAAACTTGAAGGGCATCACTTGGAGGTTTCTAAGGATTTTGTGCAGAACTACAAGAGTGGCAAGACAAAAGTTGGTCCCTTGGAAATCCATGTGACAGTGAATTTAATTGCAGAAGTAACAGAGATCCCTAGGACATGGGAACAATGGTTCAAAGCAAAGAGAATTGAAAAAGAAGACTGGTGCCAAGATATGCTCAAGCCTGAGCATAGAGGAGTTGATTTAGTGAAGGGTGTCTCTAGGAAGTGGCTAATAGAGGAGTATGACAAACTATTGTTCATAACAGTGCGCGAGTTTGGAGGAGGAGCAATAACTATTTTATCTTGTTCAGTCTTTCTGGTATTTTCTCTTGTGTGCTACTCTTGGAGAAAGTACGCTCTCTTTGTTATCTGTTGGTTCTCGTTGGGCTTCCTGGAATCATTATTTCTGTCAAATATTAAGGTGCTATGGGGTGGCTTTGTGCCTATGGTTGGGTGACAATTGTGTAGCATTGTCTATGGTTAAACGAACACATCAACCTTATTCTAACATAGATTAGGACACCCCATAATCCAGGTGCAACAACTCAATCACTCTACTTGAAGATTATTGAAAATAAAATCCATTGAATTCCCCTTATATCTCAGTGATTTAAAGCAAGAACTATGATATAATTGTATATTCATTTGGCATCCCCATCAATTGTGGTCATAAAAAAACGTGTCTAATAAATTTAGCATAAATTTCCTCTCAAAGATGGATCAAGCACTGAGCATTTGGACGCATGATAGATACCAACATAACCCTCCGGTTTATATGTTTTTTGTGCAAACAACTACAATATGACATCATCTAAAAGGTTACTTTAAATATTGATGAAACAATATAAAGAGAATCATTTCAACAAATACAAAATTTGTTTCACATGAAACAAAACATCCACATACATATTAAGTTGCAAAAATTTGAAAATCAAACTAGGTAAAGAGGAAAGAATCATAATTATGAGAAGTACAAAAAACACTACGAAGCACCCTAGCTAGTAGAGACGAAATACATAATTATGAGAATCATAAGAGCCATGAAAATTTTCAAAATTGAAAATCTAGAGTGGAATTTTAGTCTTATTTTTCTTATTTTTCAAGGATGAAACCTATAAAGGCATCATGTTAGGGATCTAAATGATCCATTAGATATGTAGGCCATACTTTCATACTTCCTAATGACCATGCTCACTTCAAATTTATGTAGAACTGAGGCCTTAAGTTCTACAAGAGGTTATATGAATTTGTTTTTCATCACGACATTCACGAGATTCAAAATCTTAAAGTTGTGTCCCATCCTATTGTTTTGACCCATGTTCTCGACCAACCATTATTCAACCCTTCATGGGTAGTTGTGTTACCTTGAAAAAAATATTATTTATTAATAAATGGGGTTATGTAAAGAGAAGTATGAGTTGTTTTTATAGCTCCTCTCCAGCTTGGCATTTATTAGATACTAAACCTGAGTGCACGTCCATCTTTTCATTTCTTCATTTACTTGATAGTTGATCAAAATCTGGACCAGGGGTCAAATTTTTCTCAAAAATTCAAAGTTCTCATAATTGCCTCAAAACGAACAAGAGTGTAGCCCTCATCGTCATGAACCCAACGCAACTCGTTTCGTCTCAAACGGACGTCAGGAGCGAGAGATATTGCAATTTGTTCATCAAGTCAAACATGCAAAAAAAATGATGCTGATTGTACAGTCCGTACAGGCTGATGTGGCAGGGCCGTACGACCGTACGATGACGTGGCATGTGGTGACGTGGAAATCATCTGTTGGTTGACAGTTGGTCGAATGGGAAGTCGACACATGGCACTGTTTGGGGCAAGTGATTGGGTACCACGTGGCCCAATCATGGGCTGCCACATGGCACCCCTTTATTGGATATTGGTTTGTTGTCAAAATGTATTGGAGTCCGTGGGGTTCGACCCCCGGACCTCCCCACATGTAAAGTCTTCACAACATCCGCCTGACCACTGTACCGCCGCATGTTTCTTATTATACATGTGTGTTTTAATGTATTTCAATTCACATATGTTTGTATATATGGGCGGGGTCGGGCCGGGGCTTAGCCCTGACCCGTGGTCGTATAGTTATTTCATGTGGCCACTGTATATATATGTATGCGCGCGGTTGCAACGGAGTTCGATTACATTACCATATGACTATTATGCAAAGTGCGGGTTTTACATTGTAGTTGTAACGGTTGGCACGGTTTTGAATGCATTTGGTACTTGGCGCTTGGCCATTGGCTCGTTGAACATTAGCCCTTTTTGCCAATACGCGCAGTCATATGACCCTTATGTGCCCAAGTGCTAGGCGGTTAGGGGTTGGCGCACCCATAACCATCCTACAGTTTGCATCGTTGGCGCGGTTGCGCCCGGTGCTAGGTTTTCATGCTATATATTGCGTGTGTGCCAGTTCATTACACAAGGGTGCGTTTTGTAGATGCAGAGACAACAAGCTTGAAGGAAGAGAATGGCAGGAGGCCTTTCTTCTTCATTTTTTGGCCGATTGAGGTGCTGTAAAAGCCCAGCTAGGGGTTTTTGGACGTCCTGAATCCATTGGCACTTTTATCAAGGCCATTTGAAGACTTCTTTTGCAGGATTTTAGCCATTGAAGTTTCAACAAGCTCTAGGGCGCTTGAAGCCCTCATTGATTGAGGACATGTTTTGGTGAGCCTATGTTTGTTTTCTGTGATTGAATAATCATTTTTGGCTAATTGTTATGCTCTGAACACATTGGGACAGGTTTCAGAGGTTTTTGAGGACTTTTACAGGTGTTTTTTCCAAAGAGAAGCTCAGGGAAGCTTATGGCCACATGTAGAAGAGGTCATGCCCGGATGCGCCATGATCCGTTTTCAGAGTTTTATTAGTCATTTTTGGTGTTTTTATATGTTCTGATCCCAATGGTACAGTCTTTTTGTCCATTGGAGTTGAGTAACAACTTTTAAAAAAACTTTTGGCAAATTAATCCCAGAGAGCCAAGTCCATTGATGGAGGCTCAAGGAGATGTAGCCCGGAGAGGGGTGAACTCCTTTATCATGTTGTTATTGTTGTGAGTTTGATGGTTTATTTGCTGCAAGTTGTGTTGCTGTGTATATATTTGAAGTACATATTTAACCATCTAAAAGAACAATTCCTCACACATAAGCATTTACAAGAAGATACATAAATTTGGTACATAAACTATCCTGCATATTTTAACACATGAAGCAAGGTCCTGTAAAGTTTATTTTAATGAAGTAGAGGGTGCTTGCATAGCATAACAAGTCAGCCTTATATTTTCAGATTAGGTGGTATCAGAGCATAGTTTGTTTTGTTCATGTGTTTGCCATTGATAGCTTGAGATTTAGCTATTGGTTTTTGTGCAAGTTTTGTGCCGAAGTTTGATATCTTGCAAGGATGGAGGAAGCTTCAAGCATTGATAGTTCTCATACATCTTCATTATCTAAATTATTTGACAAAGAAGAGATTCTAACTATGAGTTATTTGATGAAAGAGATGTGTGAAGACATAAATGAGAGCATTGCCCTTGAAGAGCAATTGATGGCCATGAAGAAGGAGAAATACCAGCTTCTTGCAAAGTTGATTGAGATGGAGATTCAACTCCATGAAGCAAAGGAAACCTTTACCAAGTACATGCATGAACATGAGGTATGCAATGTGTTAGCGATTATTTTTGTCATTAGGCACAGAAGCACCCAGGCATGTAGATTGCACACGAAATGCCCAAGCGCAGCACGGGAGAATCCCTGTTTTTCCAAGTAGCAGGTCAAGCGAGAGGGAAAAATGTCGTCGACAACATCCAAGATCTATTTTACAAATCAGATCGATGGTCACCGGGTTTTCGGAGCTACTGAATTGCCCAAGGTTTAACGCAAAGGACAACTCTCGTATTTCAATCAGCAGGTTCGGATCGTCCGATCTAACTGGGACAGGTGGCATCTTGTCGGCATATCGCGGATCGGGGTTTCGGGGAACAGGGAGCCCTTAGCTCATTGCACTTGGAAGTACCGATCAGCGAAACTTCGAAAGCACCTTTGGCGTCGAGCCCACGGTCTCAGCCTTGGGTCATATCTAGCGAGCCTGCAAACGAGGGCGGCTCCTTTGTAAATATTGAGCGCCCCCTCGTCCATTCATCCTAAGGACGCGTGTCGCAGGATTTGGCCGCGTCGGTGTTTCGACGGTCGGGAGTTCGTGTGGTGAGAGTTTCATGTTGTTCAACATCGCGAAACCCCGAACCCCGATAGCGCCGAAAGCGTAGAAAGTGGGGCCCGCGGTATCATGAAATGCTTTCAGCCGTCCATCGAGAGGGGATACTTGGCAGCAAGTAGAGCCATCTCGGCACTTCGCCCATCGCGACTCCAACACGCAAAGAGCAGCTCTGTTATTTTCCGATGCGCGAGGTGCCGGGAAAATCCTAGACCCGGGCCCACGGCATCGTCGGGGAAGGTAAGAACCGTCAGATATAGAGGGATGCGTGGTGCTAGATTAAGCCGTCTCGGCATATCGCTCATCGCGATTTCAATCAGCAAAGATTAGCCTTTTCATATTCACGAACGTCGAAAACATATGGTCACAACCCATGGTCACTTGGGGAGAGGAAGGAGCTACATAAAGAAGGCCAAAGGCACCGAGTTCAGTTGCAGAGGGGATCATCGCGACCTTCAGGCGCCATCAGACCCGATCTTAATACAGTTTCCAGTATTGAAGTAAATGAAGGCAAGAGCGGGTGGTTGAAACCTCCTTTCGTTCATTAAATGAGGGGAATGGAGGGTCTGGCGAGCCGCCTGCTCGCAGAGGTCTTGTGTATCGATTCTCTTAACGAATCCGTGCCGAAGTCCTTGACTCAACAGAGAAGTCTGCGCACGCTAGCCGAGCACTTCATGGCTCAGCTACCCTCCTTACAGGAGCCATGCGTAGTTAAGGTGGCATTTAAAAGAAGATATTAGTACAAGTTTGACTGAAGGGACACCAAGCCTTGAGTGACTGGACACGCCTCTGTGAGATGAATTTTCCTGAGTATATAGACTCAGTCTTTGTATTTTGTGGGCATCGATGGTAGAGAAAAGCTCCCGACTGTAAAGTTTTAACAACCACTCTGGTTTCCTAGTTGTGCATCTATATCTGAGATTTCTTGTTTTATGACAAACAGTTTCCTTACTCCGTCTATGTTTTCGTCTCACACCAGAGAGTTCATGATCGAATGATTCGCATGAATTGTTACAGTTATGTTATGATAAATGATTTGTCGTTGCATTATTGTATTCCCTGGTCTTCTGTGTTTGAGTATAAGAGGATCTTGTGTTTGGACGCTTTCTTCTCCAGTCTGTTAGGAACCTGATGTTTATGACAGACCCTCGCACTCTTCTCATACAAGTCTTTCCCCTGCTCACCCTTATTACGACTCACTGTTTGAAGTTTATCTAAGACATCACTTGCCCATGCATGCCTGGCCTAGTTTCGGAGTTAGAGCCACATCGTCTTGAGTTAACCTCCATTTGATCACCCCATTAAACAAAACGTGACATTAAACTGATGGGTGTCAGGCTCTGCTCCTGCAAGCAATCCAGGAGTGACTTCTGATGCTAACATTTCTGGCGTCGTTGCCGGGGACGAAGTTGAATATTTTCCCCGGGATTGAACGACAACGATTAACTGATTCTGAAGGTGCATCAGATATCAGAATTATCAAGATTGTTGTTGTGCACCTGGCGACTCCATTGTGACGACTCCGCTGGGGAGAACCTGCTCTATTAATTGTGGCTTTCAGAGGTAGGTATACGCGGTCTCATCCATAGTTGCCTCTAGCTACGCCTGAAACAGATCCAGAAGCGGTGCTCAGAAAGGGAAAGGCCTCTGAAGAAAAAGCGTCCACCACTGAACTAGGTAATCCACCATATTTTTCAGTGGGAACTCCTTTTTCTCCTCCTCAGTTTCCTGACAGACCCTTTTCTGAAGTTTCCTGTTTCCTAAATTTTGGGAGTGTTCCTGCTGAGTTTTCCTCTCCTGGTCCAGGACCAGAGGGACAAGACCTTGTCACTCCCCTCTCCCCTGAAACTGTGCCTTGGCGCAGACTCGGAACCACAAAAGATTTCCCCACTCCTATCTTTACCACTCCTGCACAAAGAAAAACACCTACTGACTTGAGCTCGTTAGCCTTCTCCTTAAATCCCCTCTTGTTTCCCACTCCACTTCGGGACTCATTCCCAGTAGCCCCTTCGCGAACTCCTTCTCCTCCCAGCTCTCCTCCACCTAATATTCCTATGGCTGGTGCTAATCCCCCTCTGAATAGAATGGATGCCATAGTCGCTGCCAGATACGCTCTCTTAGTCCTACCCCATTCTATGAATCCTCTTCCTGCTGGGGATTACTTGAAATACATGCCCAAGTTCACTGGGGAAGGAGACATAACTGCCGAAGAGCACCTGACTGCTTTCTACAGTTATGCAGACAACCTCAACATTGAACATGAAGATATTTGGATGAGAGTCTTCGTCCAGAGCCTGGATGGTGAGGTGAGGAAGTGGTTTAGAGGATTGGCTCCAGGGTCTATTGTTGGGATTGAAGCTGTAGATAGTGCTTTCCTGAGGTAGTGGGAAGATAGAAAGGATTTCATGTATTACATGACAGAGTTCGGGTCTTTGAAGAAAATGGAAGGAGAGTCTGTCTCTGACTTCTCCAAAAGATTTAATAAGATGTATAACAAAATCCCTTCCGAGATAAAGCCTTCAGAAGCCTCAGCTAAGATTTCGCATGCTAGCACGTTCGGCCCCGATTTCTGCCTTTTGTTGAGAGAAAGAAGAGCCGCCTCCTTAGCTCAGATGCAAGATGCGGCCATAGAGGTGGAATCCAATGTGTTAGCAGCTGATAGACTGAGGAACAAGGCCGACGCAGACAGGAGAAAAGGAAGGTCGGAGGCCTCGACTTCTGACCCATTGGTGCCCCACTCTCAAGTGGGTGAACTGACCAGGATGGTGAAATCTCTGTCTGCAGAGATGGAGAGAATGAGAGTGGAAGGGAGGCAAGCATACAAGGGCCCTCTACACACCGAAAATAAGGGAGGTTTCAGGAGGCCAAACAATTTTACTCCCACGAATGTGCAAAGAGAGAAGGGAAGAGACAGAGAGGACCAGAAGATTCAGGTCCCTTTTCAAAACAATTTTGTGGCTGAGGGGGAAGAAGGGGAAACAGATGAGCTGGATCCTGAAATCCATTTCTTCGGGGACACTCCTCCTTTTTCTCATCTCACTCAATTAGCATATGAGGAATCTCTCATGGACAACCATCTAAATGAGCTGAGCAAGGAAAACAAGACTAGTAGCCGCCAAGGCAGGTATGACCTGAGGTCCCAGAAGAAGGCAGTAGCACCTGATGCCCCTGAGCAGCTCACTAGAACAGAGAAGCCTGCTAATGAATCAGAAGGCAATCACAGAGGTAAGAAGACCCAACCCCTCTCTCCCATTATCCAGAGTTGTGTTCCCGAAATAAGAGAAATCCCCAAGGTCCCATCTTCTTTTAATTTCGAGCATGAAATTCAAAAAATCAGGATCCCGGTGCCTCTAACTGAATTAATTAAACATGAAGGGTTCAAGAAATGCTTCTCTGAACTTCTGCAGCCCGAGACCCCATGCCTTCCCACAGACTCCATCAATTTACAAGATGAAAAGCCTGCAGTTATCCTAGGTCCTATGGTAGAAGACAGGAATGACTCATCCCCTCCCTTCTACACTTCCTTGAACATACATGACAAGGTATTGCACAATTGATTGATGGATTCGGGGGCTTCTCACAACCTCATGCCCAAAATTTTCATGGAGGAGTTAGGACTAGAAGTCACCCGAGCCTATCATGACCTCTATTCCTTTGACTCCAGAAAAGTTCAATGTCTAGGAGTTCTCAAAGACCTGGTCGTGACCTTGTTTCAACTGCCCATGAAAAGTGTGGTCGTGGACATTGTAGTGGCCGATGTCCCCCCCAAGTTCGGTATGTTGTTATCAAGATCTTGGATAAAGAGACTGGGGAGAACCTTGCAGATGGACCTCACATACGCTACTATCCCAGTGTTTGGAGGAGAGCATAGAAGGCTATACAGAGAAGCCTAGCTGGCGTATATAATCAGTGATGAGGCCAACCCTACCAATCATCCCATATTTGCCTTGGACACTGATTTAGGCTCCAGTTTAATACAACTCACCCATGCCCCTGAGCCTCCTCTCAAACTCAAAAAGCAACCCACTTCTCCTCGTGAACTTCCTCCTTCCATCACCCCCGTTTGGAAAATGTTTTTTGATGGAGCCTGTTCCCGGGAAGGCGCTGGTGCTGGGGTGTTTTTTTGTCACCTACCCAGGAAACCGTATCTCTGTCATACAAATTAGAATTTGAAACCACAAACAATGTGGCAGAGTATGAAGCCCTTATTCTAGGATCAAGAGCTGCAAGGGAAATGGAAATTCAGGAGATAGCAGTGTTCGGAGATGCAGAGTTAGTGGTCCAACAGATCAGAAGCGCTTATCAGGCTAAGAACCCTCGACTCAGAAATTACAGGAATGAAGCATGGGACCTAATTGACAATTTCTTCTCAGCTTTCAATATCTCTTTTATCCCAAGAGAGGATAATGCTGTGGCCGATTCTTTAGCCGTCTCAGCCAGCTTGCTCAAAGTTTCTCTACCGCCCGTAGTCAACTCTGATGTTGGAATAAGATATAGGCCCTCTGTACCGGATAATGTCAAGCATTGGAAGGTATTCGAAGACGATCGGGAAATTGAAAGATTTCTCCGTTCCGTTGATGAATTTTCTGCATTGCACATCGATCAGGATCCTAACACAGAAGGTGACCCTCACCCTGAGGTGATTTTAAATGAAATTGCTAACCACCAGATTATTCAGCTATGACGCAGAACGCACTCCTCGGAGCACGCCTGCTCACACAAGATCTTCTTTTCCTCTTGGCCCGAAGAACTCCAAGGTTCCTCTATTTCCCTATCGGGAAATCTGCGACCCACAGATTCTCTCTTCACGCGATCCCCCCCTTTCTTTAACTTATCGGGGAATCGGAACTCGCGACTTCGCGAGTCCAACGGTCGACCACTGGGCTCTCTAATCCCTGAGACCCGATGCCTTGGTCAACGCTGACCTCTTCTCGTATGTATCGGGACTTCTGCTCTATCGCGATTTCGCAACTCGCGATGTCATGCACTTGAATTGCCGGCTCTCGATACCCGATGCGCACGTGTGAATTAACCTTTCCACACCCCGTCACTTCAATCGGGATTTCGGAATTCGCGGGATCGCGAATCCGGATGTCGATGGACTCTGGACTTTCCTTTTCCCGATCCCCGAGACTGTACCACCTGTCCTCCACTAACCCTGGATGTGGCCCCATGCAACCCTTCCGTCGGGATATCGCGGATCGCGATTCCAATGTGCAAGAGTTTCTTACCTTCGAAAACTCCGATACTCCGATTCACGACTTCCTCAGATCTCTTGACACGTGTCCCTACTGATGGACAGTTCTGATCTTATCGGGATATCGTGTTTTGCGATATCGCAACTCCTGATGCAATCCTTTGGAGTTTCAACTCGCGAACCCCCGATACCCGATGTCACGTGTAGATCTGACGGTCCTTGCGACTCAGGATCGACGACTCTGCTTTCTCCCTGAACTTCAAACCTTCTGATGTCCTCACCGTAACCTCTTTTCACCTCCACGAGATCTGACGGCTCACGGCGAATCGTGAAATCTCCTCATAGGATTTCGACCGTTCGTTCTCCCTTTGATGATTCTGCGAAACGAAGAAGTGTCTCTCCCCAAGACTCTTTCACTTGCTCACCAATATTGCGATGCTTCCCTCAGACTTTCCACGACAGCTTCCCTGCACCTAATCTTCAGTGAATTCAAGGGCCTACTCCTTCTAAGCTTTTCCAAGAGTTCAGTCTTCAGAAAGAAACCTTGCACGCACTCCTTGCAACAAATCTTCAACCACATCTAAGTGTTGAAGTCTCTCGACTCTGCGCCCTCCTGCAGCAGTGGTCTTCTAACACTTCCCTCAGGTTCGCAACCCTGAAACCTTTACCGGGCCTGCGCACTCCTTGCACGGCACTGTGCCTGTCTACACCTTCTGAATGAATGAGAACAAAAGCCAACTCTAATTGAACCCTTCTGTCAACACACTCCTTGCGGACAATTCAACTGCACTCCTTGCAGGAATTCTCTGGCTCAATTAGAGAAACAATTGAAACTCATTCACTCCTCCGTTCAGACTTCAATTCATACATGAATCACATACACAACATATAAAAGCAAATGTATGACAGGAAGCAAATATTCATGAGCATAACATCAATACTCAGAGAAATAACCCAAAACCATGAATTTGAATCAAAGCTCTTATATTAATTCAAATGTTTGTACATGGGTGTTCTTCATACAATTCTCTGCCTACTCTTGCTCTTCCTGCTCCTGTTCTTGATAATGTTACAATGATACAATGAGGGTGTCTATATCCGTTTTCCCTCTTGGACTCTAAAACTATCAATTCTAAAATTAAATTCCTATCTACCAGCATTAACTAAATTAAATGTCGTCTATCTACCTAAGGACGAGAGCTTAAAGGCTCAAGGTCCACTACAATACACAAGTGCGCCTTTATCTTAAATGACTCATTTAATGATTTGCGCAACAGTTCCAAAGCATTTCAAAATGTGTGCTGGCTCATCCAGCTGTCTTCTGCTCCACGCTGACTCGCTTGATGGTGCTGGCGATGCTCCTACATCAAGCTACCTAGCAATCACATTCCGAGGGGACTAGTCCCGTTGGAAAGATTGTTTGATGGGAACGATGTGGCAGTAAAGGGTAAAGTTTCAGATGAAGATGCTGATACAGCTGAATGCAACATTGGTTCACAGGAGGAGCCTAGGTTCGTCAAATTGTCAAGCAGTTTGACCAGAGAGCAGAGGGCCGAATATACACAGTTGCTGAGAGAATTCACCGATGTGTTTGCATGGACATACGAAGACCTCAAGACATATGACATATCTGTCATTGAGCATAAGATCCCGTTGAAGGAAGAGGCTAGGCCATTCAGGCAGAAGCTAAGGCAGATAAATCCCATGTTGCTGCCCGTTATGGAGAAAGAAGTAAAAAGGTTGTTGGATGCTCAAATCATTGTCCCCTTGAGATATTCCGAGTGGGTGGCCAATTTGGTCCCAGTAAGGAAGAAAAGCGGAGAAATCAGGCTCTGTGTCGATTTCAGGAATCTGAACAGAAGCTCAAAGAAAGACAATTACCCCCTACCTAAGATGGAACACATACTGTAGAGGGTAACTGGTGCATCCAGGATATCCATGATCGATGGGTTTTCGGGCTATAATCAGATATCGGTCATGCCTGAGGACAGGGAGAAGACAACCTTCATCACTCCTTGGGGCACATTCATGTATGCCAAGATGCCATTTGGACTAATGAATGCAGGAGCAACATTTTAGAGAGCCATGGATATAGCCTTCATCGGGGAGAAGGACCGGTTCGTGGTGATCTATCTCGATGACATCACGGTCTTGTCCAGCTCAGACAAGGAACACCGCCGCCACTTGAGGAAAGTTTTCATGAAATGTCGGAGGTTCGGTCTGTCCCTAAACCCCAAGAAATATTTTTTCGCTATGTAGGAAGGGAAGTTGTTGGGCCATATAGTATCAGCAGAGGGAGTGAGAATTGATCCCAGCAGGGTGGATGCAATTCGAACCTTATCACTCCCCAGGTCTAAAAAAGAGGTTCAGGCCTTTTTGGGGAAAATTAATTTTCTAAGGAGGTTTGTCTCAAATTTTGCCGAGCTAGTGAAACACATCACGACCATGCTCAGGAAGGGAAACGAGGTGAAATGGACCGCTGAGCCCAGGGCATCTTTCGACCAAATAAAAAGGGCATTGACTGAGACACCTGTGCTGATCAGTCCTGACTATTCCAAAGAATTCCTAATTTTCTCCTTTGCTTCTTTTGATACAGTAGTAGCGGTCTTGTTACAGAAAAATGAGAAGGGGCATGAGAAACCCATCGCTTTCTTCAGCAAGGCATTAAGAGATGCAGAGACCAGGTATGAGATCATAGAGAAGCAGGCCTATGCCTTAGTGAAAGCCCTCAAAGATTTCAGGATCTACGTCTTGCATTCGAAGGTGACAGCATACGTTCCTTCAGCTTTCGTAAAGGACATTCTTGTACAACCAGACATAGATGGGAGAAGAGGCAAATGGATAGCAAAAGTTATGGAATTCGACTTGGAAATAAAGCCCACC
The DNA here is from genome assembly GCA_009831015.1 of Picea engelmannii. NCBI lineage: Eukaryota > Viridiplantae > Streptophyta > Pinopsida > Pinales > Pinaceae > Picea > Picea engelmannii. The sequence goes on from WSFP011307236.1 coordinate 37,353, forward strand.
AAGTTGGTTAAGGGGCAAGGTCTAGCCAAGCTATTGGCTGAATCCAATTGTGAAGCCTTGGGAGTTAGTTTCCTCAACACTCGCTTAGGAACTCAGCAAGCTGAGCTGCCCAGCCAATGCTCTAAATATGGCTTATCGCTGGCAGTTTGTTCCTGGTATCGTGACATTCTGTACTTTCTGCAGGAATTGAAGCCTCCGGATGGAATGGGTAAAAGCAGGGCAAGAGCTTTAAAGCTCAATGCGGTCAGGTATTGTCTCATTCAGCAAGTTTTGTATTGGAGAGATCCTTTGGGGATGCTGCTGAGATGTTTGAACCCACCAGAAGCCCAGAAAGTTATGTTTGATTTCCATAAAGGCCTATGTGGGGGGCATCATTTCTGGAAGACCACAGCTCATAAGATCCTCAGGGCTGGATATTACTGGCCTAATTTATTCGCTGATGTCTGCAGAGGAATCAGAGCTTGCATCAAATGTCAAAAGTTCTCAGGAAAGCAACAACTCAAATCGTTGCCATTAAAGCCTATAGTATCTCCAACGCGTTTTCAGCAGTGGGGGCTGGACTTCATTGGAGAAATTCATCCTCCCTCAAGCGGTCAACACATATGGATCCTGACAGCAACAGATTATTTCACCAAGTGGATAGAAGCTATCCCCACCAGAAATGCATCTCACAAAGTAGTTATTAGCTTCCTGGAGGATATCATAGCCATATTTGGCTGTCCCAGTAGGATCGTCACCGATAATTCTGCTTCTTTCAAGTCTGAGCCTCTAATTAAGTTCTGTGAGCAGTTCCAGATCTCACTAATTCACTCCACCCCCTACTATCCCCAGGGCAATGGTTTAGCAGAATCCTCCAACAAAACCCTGATAAGGATCATCAAAAGGCTGTTGGAAGACAACAAAAGGGCCTGGGATTCAAAGTTGAAGTTTTCTCTATGGGTTGATCGTGTGACAACGAAGAGATCTCTGGGCACTTTTCCTTTTCAGCTAGTCTACGGAGCAGAGGCGGTTTTTCCTACTCAGCTCGCCTTACCTGTGGCGAAATTCTTGCAAGACTACGAAGGAGAAACAAATGATATGATCAGGAGGATTCATCAGATAGTAGAAGTGCAGCAGATCAGAGAGCAGGTGAGGATCGTAGCTCATAATTACCAGGAAAAGATCAAGCAGGCTTTCGAAAAGAAGGTCAGGAAGAAAGAGTTCGAGATCGGGGATTTGGTACTCAAGTGGGATGCCCCCAGGCAGGATAAAGGCAAACACAACAAGTTTGACGCCCTCTGGATTGGCCCCTTCAAGATCTTTGAGATTTTCTCCAACAACACGTATGGGTTGTAAGATCTGGAAAGCGAAGAGGTTTTCAGCAGCCCAGTGAATGGGCATTTTCTGAAGAAATGTTTTATCTGAGCCTTAGACGGCTCCCTTGTTTGTAAATATTGTCCTTTAGTTCTTTGTTTAGTTTATTTTTGCGTGTTTTCGACCTAATAAGTGACTCCATAGCCCAACAACAAGGCATTGAAGCTGCGGAAGGAGTTCTTAGAGCATCGCAGGGACGACTCTATCCCCCATGGAGCCTAATGTTAGCGATTATTTTTGTCATTAGGCGCAGAAGCACCCAGGCCTGTAGATTGCACACGAAATGCCCAAGCGTAGCATGGGAGAATCCCTGTTTTTCAAAGTAGCAGGTCAAGCATGCTGGCAAAATGTCGTCGGCAGCATCCAAGATCTATTTTACAAAGCATATCGATGGTCACTGGGTTTTCGGAGCTACCGAATTGCCCAAGGTTTAACGCAAAGGACAACTCTCGTATTTCAATCAGCAGGTTTGGATCGTCCGATCTAACTGGGACAGGTGGCAGCCTTTCGACATATCGCGGACCGGGGTTTCAGGGAACAGGGAGCCCTTAGCTCATTGCACTTGGAAGTACCGATCAACGAAACGCCGAAAGCGCCTTTGGCGCTGAGCCCACGGTCTCAGCCTTGGGTCATATCTAGCGAGCCTGCAAACGAGGGCAACTCCCTTGTAAATATTGAGTGCCCCCTCGTCCGTTCATCCTAAGGACGCGTGTCACAGGATCTGGCCGCGTCGGCGTTTCGACGGTCGGGAGTTCATGGGGTGAGAGTTTCATGTTGTTCAACATCGCGAAACCTCGAACCCCGATAGCGCCGAAAGAGTAGAAAGTGGGGCCCGTGGTATCATGAAGTGCTTTCAGCCGTCCATCCAGAGGGGACACCTGGCATCAAGTAGAGCCATCTCGGCGCTTCTCCCATCGCGACTCCAACACGCAAAGAGAAACTCCGTTATTTTCCAATGCGCGAGGTGTCGGGAGAATCTCGGACCCGGGCCCATGACATCGCTGGGGAAGGTAAGAACCATCAGATCTAGAGGGACGCGTGGTGCCAGATTAAGCCGTCTCAGCATATCATTCATCGCGATTTCAATCAGTAAAGATTATCCCTTTCATATTCGCGAACGCAAAAAGCATATGGTCACAGCCCATGGTCACTTGGGGAGAGGAAGGAGCTGCATAAAGAAGGCCAAAGGTGCCGAGTTCAGTTGCAGAGGGGATCATCGCGACCTTCAGGCGCCATCGGACCCGATCTTAATACGGTTTCCAGTATTGAAGTAAATGAAGGCAAGAGCGGGTGGTTGAAACCTCCTTTCGTTCATTAAATGAGGGGAATGGAGGGTCTGGCGAGCCACCTGCTCGCAGAGGTCTTGTGTATCGATTCTCTCAACGAAGTCGTGCCGAAGTCCTCGACTCAACAGAGAAGTCTACGCACGCTAGCCGAGCACTTCATGGCTCAGCTACCCTCCTTACAGGAGCCATGCGTAGTTAAGGTGGCATTTAAAAGAACATATCAGTACGAGTTTGACTGAAGGGACACCAAGCCTTGAGTGACTGGACACGCCTCTGTGAGATGAATTTTCCTGAGTATATAGACTCAGTCTTTGTACTTTGTGGGCATCGATGGTAGAGCAAAGCTCTTGACTGTAAAGTTTTAATAACCACTCTGGTTTCCTGGTTGTGCATCTGTATCTGAGATTTCTTGTTTTATGACAAACAGTTTCCTTACTCCATCTATGTTTTCGTCTCACACCAGAGAGTTCATGATCGAATGATTCGCATGAATTGTTACAGTTATGTTATGATAAAGGATTTGTCATTGCATTATTGTATTCCCTGGTCTTCTGTGTTTGAATATAAGAGGATCTTGTGTTTGGACGCTTTCTTCTCCAGTCTGTTAGGAACCTGATGTTTATGACAGACCCTCGCACTCTTCTCATACAAGTATTTCCCCTGCTCACCCTTATTACGACTCACTGTTTGAAGTTTATCTAAGACCTCACTTGCCCATGCATGCCTGGCCTAATTTCGGAGTTAGAGCCACATCGTCTTGAGTTAACCTCCATTTGATCACCCCATTAAACAAAACGTGACATTAAACTGATGGGTGTCGGGCTCTGCTCCTGCAAGCAATCCAGGAGTGACTTCCGACGCTAACACAATTTTAGTTTATCTTCAAATTCCTCTCAAGATTAATGTTTTGGTGTTTTTGAAAATCACACAAGAGGAATAGGGTCCAAGTTATTGTTAAAAATGGGCTATGAAGGTAGAGGTTTGGGCAAGCATGCACAAGGCATTGTTAAGCCTATTATTGTTGAAGAGAGACCCAAGTATTGTGGTCTTGGATATGAACGAAAAGATGGAGCATATTCCAAAGTCGAGGAGACAAGGGAAAAAGTTCCAGGAACAAATTTTGTTTCGAGTTCACCTCCTCAAGAAGGCTATAAAGGTGAAAGTTTGCGAACTTTTGTTGAAAGTTCAATCCCTCCAGCATGCAAGGCTTGTGTTCAAGATGAATGCAAATGTGTGAAACGAAAGAGTTGTGACAGTGATGAGGACAAGAACAGATTTGATGGTCTTCAAATGAGAGCTTGTAACTCTTCAAATTCACTTCCTCAAAGAGGCGATAAAGGTGAATGTTCAAGGTATAATTCTTCTTATCATTCAGTTGCTTTTGATTATGTTAAGCATGATAAATTTGTATTTAAAAATGGAAGAAATAATCCATGTACATATTGTGGTTTATATAACCATCATGTTTCAAAATGTTGGAAAAGATTAACCGCTTTTAGGAAACTTTATAAGCAAAGACAACGTGAAAAGAGGATGCAAAAGATTTTCACTCATTGTCAGAAGCGGGGTCATCTCATTGACCAATGTTGGACATTGCATCCAACTACTCATCCACAACACAAGAAGCAGTTGGATAAAGAGATTGGCAAGAATGGAAGAGGAGATTCCATCATTGATGTGAGTCAAGATGATTCACAAGAGGACGATTTCTAGCAAAAAAAATCACCGTTGAGTTGGCTTGGTAAGAAATGGTTGGATTTCTTGAGCAAGTAAGGCTTGCATTTTTCTGTTGTAAATGCACTTTTCAGCGTTATGTGTGCATTTATGGGAAGCATGGTAAGTTGCAACAGTTTATCACAACTTGCATGATGCAAGTTGCATGTGAATGCAATTCATTTTGAAGGAATTTTTATTGTTGCATAAATTCGCTAGGAGGATGTAAAAGATGGATATGATGTTCACTTGTTACAACCATATATCTTTTTCATATTCAGCGCTTATGTACCCACATGTTTTGGGTTTATGTACTTATGTTTGTACTGGAAGGAGAGTTGAAGAATCATGCACATGCATTTGTTTTTGTGTATGTGTAAGCAGTGAACCTGGTGATGGTTCATCATGAGTGATTCATGATTGTGTATCATGTATGTCAACTTGTCATTTTGGGAAGGTTGATGTTTCAAATGAGTCTCGACTGGTGTTGATGATTTTCTGACGACTATGTTGTGTCAATCATGTTTTTCGACTTATGTTTAGTCGATGGTGTTTGTTGGCTTGTAAGTCAATTTTGAGTACACCATGATGCAAGAAAACGCCATGTGCTTTGATGAAGTACAAGATGCAACAATTTGTTTGAAGAGCAAAAAGATTTTGTTGGCATCATTTTCAATCTTGTATAATTTGTTTTCAAGATTGATGGTTTTCTTGGCTTGTGACAAGATGTCGCAGGAAAGTTTTTGCAGCCATTGGAGAGCTGATTGTTTTGACGCCAAAGAGTTCACAAGAGGGACTTGATTCTCATTGGGAAGGTTGGCAGTCTTCCAAGCTCAGAGAGAACAGTGGGTCAGCAGCATCCAGAGAACAGTGGTTGAAGGACATAGCCAGTTGCAATGCAAGGCATGTCAAAGTATCCAGGTGATTGTCGAAAAGTCTTTTCAAGTATAATTAGTTGATATAACTTGAAAGCAGATAGATAATCATAAGCTTTTGTGGGTCCAAAAGCCTTTCAGTGGGAAGGTGTGGTCAAAATCTGGACCAGGGGTCAAATTTTTCTCAAAAATTCAAAGTTCTCATAATTGCCTCAAAACGAACGAGAGTGTAGCCCTCATCGTCACGAACCCAACACAACTTGTTTCGTCTCAAATGGACGTCGAGAGCGAGAGATATTGCAATCTGTTCATCAAGTTAAACAGGCAAAAAAAATGATGCTGACTATACAGTCCGTACAGGCTGATGTGGAAGGGTTGTACGACCGTACGATGACTTGGCATGTGGTGACATGGCAATCATCTATTGGTTGACAGTTGGTCAAATGGGAAGTCGACACGTGGCACTGTTTGGGGAAAGTGATTGGGTGCCACGTGGCCCAATCATGGGCTGCCACATGGCACCCCTTTATTGGATATTGGTTTGTTGTCAAAATGTATTGGAGTCCGTGGGGTTCGACCCCCAGACCTCCCCACATGTAAATTCTTCACAACATCCGCCCGACCACTGTACCGTCGCATGTTTCTTATTATACATGTGTGTTTTAATGTATTTCAATTCACATATGTTTGTATATATGGGCGGGGTCGGGCCGGGGCTTAGCCCCGGCCCGTGGTCGTATAATTATTTCATGTGGCCACTGTATATATATGTATGCGCGCGGTTGCAACGGAGTTCGGTTACATTACCATATGAATATTATGCAAAGCGCGGGTTTTACATTGTATTTGTAACGGTTGGCACCGTTTTGAATGCGTTTGGTACTTGGTGCTTGGCCATTGGCTCGTTGAACATTAGCCCTTTTTGCGAATACGTGCAGTCATATGACCCTTATGTGCCCAGGTGCTAGGTGGTTAGGGGCTGGCGCGCCCATAACCGTCCTACAGTTTGCACCGTTGGCACGATTGCGCCCGGTGCTGGGTTTTCACGCTATATATTGCGTGTGTGCCAGGTTCATTACACAAGGGTGCATTTTGTAGATGCAAATACAACAAGCTTGAAGGAAGAGAATGGCAGGAGGCCTATCTTCTTCATTTTTTGGCCGATTGAGGTGCCGTAAAAGCCCAGCTAGGGGTTTTTGGACGTCCTGAATCCATTGGCACTTTTATCAAGGCCATTTGAAGACTTCTTTTGTAGGATTTTAGCCATTGAAGTTTCAGCAAGCTCTAGGGAGCTTGAAGCCCTCATTGATTGAGGACATGTTTTGGTGAGCCTATGTTTGTTTTCTGTGATTGAATAATCATTTTT
>ML838741.1:33244-43945 GCA_009831015.1 Picea engelmannii
TGCCCATAAGCTGTGAAACTGTGAATGAATTCATTGTAAGAATGTCTATAGGATGTTTTGATCAGTACTAGTAGTTGTATATTTGTATGGAAGAGACTACATATGGCATATGTCCTCATGAATTGTTATTTACATGCGTACTGTTCTAATTCAGACTTCATGTCTAGTTCTCGGGTGGACGATACCCTTATCTGCCTCAGATAGTACCCTGAGTAAATATCCCCATAGAGATACCCTCCTTGAAAATCCCATCAAGAACCCGGAAAGTAAATGTGAAGGCGTAAATCCTTAGTAACCCTGCATGAGGAGAAATGATCCTCTTGAAAACTCGAGATGGCAGCATAAGGATGGAATATTGAATCGACGGATGAGATTCCGTCGGGAGATCTGTGGTCACTCATGACCATCAGATCGAAAGGAGAAGATAGAGTGTTAAGTGCCTTAACCTTGATAGGTGGTGATCGACAAACGAGATTTCATCGGGGAATCTACAGTCACCCACAATCGTCATATTAGTAGGAGAAAGTAGGGCGTTAAATGCCTTACCACTTTGTTTTCCTGTGTCTTCACGAATAGTGAAGAGTTTAGGACCGTAGATCCCCAAGGTCCATGAGAGTATCCAGACCGTGGATCTTTCCACGTTCAGGAAGTCGTGGGAGAGCCCACAAGTTAGGAATCTGTCTGAGTCGTCGGATCTCGACTGAAAAACTCGACAGCCGTTGGATCTGTCAGGAGTTACCCGAGGGTTAAGACCCCAGTGTATAGGGGTGGAAAACCCCAGAATAGATATAAGCCATCCGATTGAAGAAGGCCACGTGTCGTAAGATCTCCCATTTCGAGAAATCAAAAATTGTGAAATCGGGATTCCTGTTGACAAGAGTTCGGGATTTTCCAAGGTGAAAACCCCGTGATAGATCTGAGCCGTCCGATTGACGGAGGCCACCCGTCGTGAGATCTCCCATTTCAGGAAATTGGGAATCTCGAGATCAGGAGTCTTGGTGACAAGGGATCGGGTCTTTCCATGGTGGAAACCCTGGAGTAGTTGTGAGCCGTCTGATTTAAGGAGGTGACGTGTTGAGAGATTAACCATTTCAGGAAATTGGGGATCGGGGATTCGGGAGTTCCGCTGACAAAAACTTGGGCTCTTTCCTTGACAAATCCTGACCCATAATGTCGAGATGATAGCATGTGGCTAAGTCCCGATGAACGAAAAAGATTCCTTCGGGAAATCTCAGGGTCCATAACGACTGTCCGATGTGAGGAAGAGATGTCAGTTTTACGCTGGGGCACGAATGCGCATTAGGGTAAGTAGCGAGAATATATGGATGGCCAGAGTCCACCCACCTAGATCTACGGCTGAGGATGCATTCTAGAGCCCCCTTGCCATTCTGCCTTTAATGGGGGGGGGTCCGGAATAGTGTGGCGTGTGAAGTGGGGCCCCCTCTTGTCATGTCGACTACCGTGTCACATTTCCCTCTCTGCCACCTGTATTCCACTTAACCGCGCAATGGGGCCAGTTCTCATTGGTTGTTCTCTACCCCTATTGGGATTTGTCCCTGTTGGCCGGTCGCTATCCCTGTCGGGGTTCGGAGGTTGCAGAGTCGAACGATTAGACATTACTGTAGCGCCGAGGCACGAAATACAAATAGGCACTGCGTTCAAATTGAACCGTGATCATGACCGCGATCACATGGGAACGAAGAAAGAGAGAAAGAGATAGCTTGCACTAGGCCTCCATAGGTAATTCGGGGGTTCTGATTCGGCAGAAGACCGGAAAAATGCGATTGAGGTAGTGGGTATGTGACATAAACCCATCAAATTACAAAGACCAAATTCCATCATTCTCACAATTATCTACAATATTCCCAACATGATCTAGGGCCATTACTTGAGTGCAGAATGGTATTTCAGATTGTTGATTAGGGTATGAAATAGTAGATATTTCAACATTAAAGTTCCCAAAGAAATTATTCATGCCTTGATTTTCTAACGCATTCACACTTGGGACAAAAGGTTCATTTGGATCATTCAGATCTCTATCTATATATTTCAGATAACGTTCCTTGTTGATTCTAATTTTGTTTGGCTGACCATTGAGTGGCAACCACAAGTGAGACCAATCTGTAGAAAAATAACCATGAATTTGTTCAGACCAATCCCTACTGAGGAACATACCATACACTTTTGGAATATCTTCTACGACTATGTCGATCACCTGATGTAATTTCAGATTGGATGATAACCTGATCAAAACATCTTTAAGCTCCCCAACTATGACAACATTATCTCTATCTAGATGAATGATTTTCATATTAGATGGCTTAACTTCAGCATTGATTTTTTGGAAAACTGACAAAGGAATCACATTTGATGAATCCCCATAGTCCACCATGCAATTATGCACATTTCTATTAAAGATTTTGAATGTTAATAGAAACAGTGGAACATTAGACCTCTTTTGTGGTGTGGGAGAAGGATTTGGGGGTTGCTGATTTTTATCTGCCGCGTCTGAGGGTATTTTATCTAGATTTGCTACGCTTTTATCTAGAACATCCTTCTTTTTAATCTTGTTTTTAAGTAGACTTTTGTCTAAAACATCCTTCCACTTGTTACTACTATTTTGGGTTGTGCTTTTGTCTAGAGAATATTTCTTTTTACTGCTACTATTTTCAGCTATGCTTTGTAACATTTTCCGTTGGATGTAGGGAAACTTAAGCAACTCGTAGATTGAAATATTTTCTTTAAACTCTTGAAATCCTCAATAGGCTCATATTCTGTATCAGATAAAGACAAACTCTTAGATGTTTCATCCTGTTTCGTTTGTTTTGATGTTGTGTTTTTGTTTGCATCAAGTGCAGATTTGTTTTGATATTTCGGCTGATTTTTACTACGAGTATTATAAGGATGTTCATGATTATGTACGGTTTCAAAGTTGGCTTGAAAAATTCTATCTAAAAAATGTCTGAAAGATGGAGGGGATGAATCTTCTTCATCATGTGTTCCCTCATCCTCATTTTCTACATCATTTTGTTGTTCAGGTGGGACATCAAAAGTATTATCATCTCTTGTTAGTAAGGCCTGTATAGCGTGGTGTAATCCTTCTAAACTCAAACCTTCAGCCGGTGGGGTTGACCTATTGGGAGAATTTGGAATTGTTCTTCTAAAAGGTGCTCGATAAATTCCTTTACTAGAAGATCCTTCCTCTGCACCTCTTTTCAGATCTACAACTTGGTTGGATAAATTTTGAAATTATTTTTGCAAACTTTCCATATCTATGGGTTCTTGATCTTTATTATTTGTAGGTGGTTTGGTAAGGATTTCTATCTTCTTCTTGGAAGAAGAAGTTGATTTAGTTTCAGGATTTGTGTTATCCTTCAAGTTGAGCATGTCCTTTTCAATGAGAACTACTTCTTCAAAATCTTCTAAGAGAGTATTCTTTTGGACCTTTTAACCCACATGGTTGTAGTATGATGTAAATCTTTAGCATAATAAGCACCAATCGGATTTTCTGCAAGGATCTTATTTTTGAGTGTAAGAAATATTTAGTCAAAGTCTTTAACCTTTTCTTTTGGATTTATCATCATATTGGATAACTCCATGACTAAGACTTCAGGAGATTTGTCATCTCCAATTTTTTCTAAGAAAAAGGTTTCAAATCTATCCCAGGAAACAATAGTTTGAGGTCATTGTGAGAAGTACCATGTGGAGGCATTTCCTTCGAAGGTATAAGGAAACAAACTGTATACGACATCTTCATGTTCTACATTTCTAATCCTAATAGCCAAAATATTGTTTTTTATATGATCCTCAGTTGAATGTTTAGAATTGGGATCAAACTCAGGTAACCATTTTTCAGGATGCTTAGGTAAAGGATGTTGGGGTCCTGGTACGCCAACAACATCTTGGTCAAGCCAAGGCCTAGCATGAAGGATCAGATCATGTCACTGAGAGGGGGGGGGGTGAATTACTGACACAATAATTTTATCAATTTTCTTTTATCTATGCAAACAAAATTTTGACACAATATTTTATCATGGAAACCAAATGGGAAAAAACACAAACGCTTTTGTATTAACTGCAAAATTTGTTTTACATGTTACATAGAAGGAATATGTACTTCCTTTTTTATCAACACCGACTGATCATGATGCACCCACACCCAAATTCACCAACACCAACTGGTAGGAGGCTACGACCCCCTATTTAGTCAGCTACAACTGACATGGAAGCACCAACTCCCTTTGCAGGCACCAACCTGCCCTTGAACCACCCAACCACCCTTATTTTTTGAATCTGGACAAAGAGTAGTGAGTTGGTGATGATCCCAATGTTGCATGGTGACAAAACCAATGCAACATCTAAACTCAACTCAACTAGTCAAACTGAAGTGTCAACTGAAAGAGAATATTCTCCAAGTGAAATATTCTCTCCTAAAATATAGGAGACTGGATAATGACTAATTATGACTAATAAAGAAGGAATAACCTTAGGAAAAATAAATCCTAGGTGTGTGTGAAGTAAATCCAACACCCCCCTTGAACATCACTATGGTGAAAATAAAGAATGGGTCCCGAATACGAGGCCATGTTAGGTACCCAAATATAAAAGATACACTGAACTAAATGAGGAAAGAGGGAAAACATCATGGGAACAAACCCCCCCCTCAAATTACAATGCATAAAATAAAAAATGATAAGGAACAAAAGATAGTTGTTAAGCAACCATGTCCTTCACTCCAAGAAGACCTCACAACTATGCAAGTTTGTGCTCTTTGAAGATTTTGTTGAAGATGTAGATGTCTGCATGGATCTAATGAAGTATATGCATAATTGATATTTCCACACATATCCACTTTATCTTCTTGTAATGAATAATATCCAAATAAATTTTGGATGAAATTTTGAAAACTGTGCGTTCGTTTCCAGAAAAATGCTGAAATTTTGTTGATTTTGAAACGATCATAAATTCAGTTCCCGGACTCTGTTTTGGATGATTTGTTTTTTGAAATTGGATATTTTCCCGAGAGGAATTCAAATATCCAATTTGTTTCTACAAATTTTTCTCAGAAAATAGCAGAATGGAGTCTGTTGTGCGCGGCTCCCTTTTTGACTCCTGAGATGCATGTATGGTGCATGCAAAAGTGTCTTCATGTGACTCCTGAGATGCATGCCATATATATTCCACATGAATTTCAGAAAACAAATCTGAAATGGAGTAGACATCATCTTCAATTAATGGAATACAAATTTATGTAGATACTTGTGTAGAAGGCTTTTCAAATTGAGATGATTTATCTTTCAGTGGCTTTTCTACATTCTCTATCTTGTCAACATTTTGCATGCATTCTTCTTTATTCCCAAATAAAACCTCCAATCTGCTCCATAATTCATTTGGGGTGAATTATTGTGAGTCATCATATACTTGATGGAGAATTTTGGGAGAAATAAAATAGATGATACATCCTATGGCCATATCTTGTCTATTGAGAAAGTCAATTTTCCCATCGATAGAATCGGGATCTACTTCCATTGCCATTGTTATTTGGTACAAGCCTTTGCATTTGAGCATAATCATAATTTTTGGCTTCCATTCCAAATAGTTATGAGGCGTGAGAAGTATTTTTGGCGAATAATCCATCTTTTTGTTGTCTTCAATCTTTTGTACTTGCAAAATATAATTTGGTGTATCTTTTGCTTAGTAGTCCGTCGGCTTTGATACCATGTAAATGTGTTGAACCTGCACATAATAGATCTAGATAAACAATAATACACACATTTGCAGAGAGAATTGGAGAAGGAAAAAGAAGGAGAGAAAGAATCGAAGAATTCTCATTAACTGTATTCCACACATAAAGAGTGAATAATTTAAAATAGATATAGGATACATGAGTAACTAATGAGCCATAGTGGTGGTCTAGATTGATCTGGACACACACCAATAGTTACAAGAGTAAACTGCCACCTATTCTAGTCTCTCGGGCAGTTACGGGAGTGAACTGCCACCTAGTTGAGTTAACTAGTCAACTAGTCTTCAGTTAACTGACTGAACAAAGAGTAGTGAGTTGGTGATGATCCCAATGTTGCATGGTGACAAAACCAATGCAACATCTAAACTCAACTTAACTAGTCAAACTGAAGTGTCAACTGAAAGAGAATATCTCTAGGTGGAATATTCTCCCCTAAAATATAGGAGACTGGATAATGACTAATTATGACTAATAAATAGGGAATAACCTTAGGAAAAATAAATCATAGGTGTGTTTGAAGTAACTCCAACATGACACAGTTTGTCCCTTGGTTTTGAACCATCGCACCTCTTTGTTTAACTTAACCATAATCACTGATTATTATTTTTACTGTGAGTTTTTTTCGTAAATTGATCACATATGGATCAATTTCATCCTTTAAAACTATATCTCAAACCTCTGTTATTTTCACACGAACCAAATTCTACGGAGTCTCTTCCTTCAAACCATTACATGTGACCGAGCGTTTACAGAACCATGTGCTTACCAATTACAACGATGTATTATATTTTATTTAAATCTCTTATATCAGATGACCAACGATGATGACCAGACGCTAGGATTAATGAGCACTTGAGATTTATCAATTCAACGGTCACGATTCAATCTTTTGATGAGATGGATGGCTGACAGAAATTTTCCCTTCAGAACTTCGAGTTTTCAACTTTTCAAACCTTTGAATCAGATCGAATGATTTATTTCATGGAAATAAATCAATGGTCATATTTGATCCTTACACTAATCCTTTCATTGTTCAATCTGACGGCTAGGACTTAATCAAACATTGAGATGGACGGCTGTCGGAACTTCACCCTTCAGAACTTCGGTATTTCAACTTTTCAAACTTACACTATCCTTCCACTGTACTATGATCAACGGTTGAGAATACACTCAAAGGTATCTTTCAGATCGGATGACTCGTGTCCTTGCTGATGTGGTCTACCACATGTCCTTGCTGACGTGATCTCCCATATGTCCTTTGTTGACGTGGTCCACCACATGTCCTTACCGACGTGGTTTTCCACATGTCCTTGCTGACGAGGTCTACTAACGTAATCTGCCATATGTCTTTGCTGACGTGGTCTACCACCATGGTTTGTCACATGTCCTCTTGAATCGGACATCTAAGGCTTACTTCAGATGATCCGACAGTCGAGAATTTATTTCAGCTCTTCGAGTCTCTGAGCTTAGGGAATTTCGAATCTCAAAATGGAAATTTGAAGTGAGATTTTTCCAGAGTGTAACCTCCTCGCATATTTAGTCCCGAAGTGAATGATAGTCATTTGATCAAGGTATTAGATCAATGACTTGATTTGTATGTTGTTTTGAGTTGGTTTAAATCTAACGGCCCTCCAACTTTTCTTATCCTATCCTTTCACTTTATTTGATCTGACGACGGGTATTCAGATAATCGAGAACTCAACATTTATGATTATCATGTCCTTCCACTTAATTTTAATCTGATGGCTGACGAGAAATCAGATTTTCAAATTCTCAAACCTTTTAGCTTATCCTGTCCTTCCACTAAAAAGTGATCCAACAACTGACGAGTATTCGGATTTGATCCGATGGGTGATGGGTATTCGGATAATCAAAATCTCATATCTTTCAACTTATCCTGTCCTTCCACTAAAAAGTGATCCAACGGTCGTGAAGACACTCGAAGTAGATCAACGATCAAGGATGATTTCAGAACCATAACTTGCGAGTGATTTAACTCGTCACCCGAGCTCCACAATTTTAAGTTGTGTGTTTGTTGGTGAGTCAACCACAATCATCGATCTTTGAAGCTATAAGATATGACGGTCCTGACTAATTGTGGGATTGGAAATTGCACGATGTTTAATTCTCCTTTCACTCTCCGCAATCCATTCCTGTCGTTGATCTGGTGATTGCACATCCGACGGTCACGACTTAATCTGAATTAATATGATCATTTTTTGGATCAACCATAGTCGTAGATGTTTGATCTTATGATATATGATGATCTAGACCGATTGTGGGATTGTAACTAGCGAGTAGTTTAATTCTTCTTTCGCTCTCCGCAATTCATCCCCGTCGTTGATCTGGCGACTGCACATCAATGGTCTTGATTTGATCCGAGTTTCATCACGCCATACCTTCTGAGATTTGATCTTCATTCATTAACTGTCCTGAGCTTTAATCTCTGCATATCATACAGCTATTTGACATTAGTCATTATACACTATTGACTAGTCCTCCAACGATTCTTTTGAAATTCATTGCGCCATCTCTTCTGAGATTTGATCTTCATTCACTAACCCTACTGATATTTTATCTCAAATTATCATCACATCAATGATATGAACTGTTGACATCAATGACAATACATCAATGACACTACATCAATGACACTATGTCCAACAATATCCCCCTTTGTCATTGATGGCAACTCACAAAGTTCATACACAATCTCCCCCTGTGATGATGCTTCTCTCCTCTGAAGATATTCTCCCCCTTTGACATCAATGGAAAAGGGTTTCTCCTCCTATGATTGTTGTCTCCCCCTGAATTGGTGCGAATTGATGCATTTTTATTTATTTTGAGAGATTTAGGCTGGAAGAAGGATTACTCCCAATGTTTTCCTCAGATATTCAAATACATCTCTACTTAAGGGTTTTGTGAAAATATCTGCCACTTGTTCTTGTGTTGGAACATATTCTGATTTAATGTTCTTATTTTCAGTTTGATCTCTTAGATAGTGGTACTTTATGGTAATGTGTTTCGATTTTGAGTGTTGGACAGGGTTCTTGGAGAGACTTATAGCGCTTGTATTATCACAGTGGATAATAACAGGTTCTACAAATACTATTTTGATGTCTTGTAGGGTTTGTTTCATCCATTTCACTTGTGTGCAACATTCTGTTGTTGCAATATACTCAACTTTAGTGCTAGACAATGAAATTGAGGACTATTTCTTGCTTATCCAAGCTATGATTGATTCTCCCAAAAATAATGTTCCACCACATGTACTTTTTCTGTCATCTACACTTCCTGCCCAATCAACATCTGAATAGGATTTTAAAGTGAATGAATCCTTGCTAGGGTACCACAAACCAAGATCTATGGTTCCTTTCAAATACCTAAAGATTCTTTTTACAACTTGAACATGGTTCTCCTTTGGTGCTTCTTGGAATCTAGCCACCATCCCAACAACTTGCATGACATTAGGTCTGGAAGCTGTTACATAGAGTAAATTCCTAATCATTGATCTGTAGTGTTTTGGATCTACAACTTTAGACTCATCATCCTTGCTTAGTTTTCATCCAACTGTCATATGTGTACTAACAGGTTTGCAATCCTCTAACTGGAATCTCTTAAGCATATCTTTAACATACTTAGACTGATGGATAAAGACTCCTCTTTTGGACTGTATTATTTGTCATCCTAGAAATAAATTCAGTTCACCAAGCAAAGACATTTCAAATTCTTGCTGCATCATCCTAGCAAAGTCCTTACTCATTTTTTCATCATCACTACCAAATATAATACCATCAACATATACTTCCACAATAATCATGTTATTACCATCGATTTTACAGTAAAGGTTGATGTTTGTTGATCCCCTTTTGAGGCCTTGTTTCTGTAAGTAAGAATCCAGCCTTGCATACCATGCTTTGGGTGCTTGTTTTAGCCCATAGAGTGCTTTCTTTAATTTACAGACATAGTATCCTTTGTTATTTAATTGAAACCCTTCTGGTTTCTCAATATAGACTTCCTCTTCTAAGTTTCCATTGAGAAATGCTGACTTGGCATCCATTTGGTACACTTTAAATTTTATGTAGCTGGAGAAAGCTAGGAACATCCTAATTGCCTCTAATCTGACCACAGGTGAAAAGGTTTCTTTGTAGTCTACTCCTTCAACTTGAGCATATCCTTTACATACCAATCTGGGTTTGTTCCTGATTACTTTCCCATTCTCATTCATTTTGTTTTTATACACCCATTCAGTTCTAATGACATTTTTATTTTTTGGTCTTGGAACTAGTTCCCAAGTTTGATTTTTTTCAATTTGGTCCAACTCTTCATTCATAGATTTGACCTAATTCTCATCTTTACATTCCTCTTTGATTGATCTGGGCTCAATATGTAACAACGATGCTATTTATGTTTGATACAATAGTTGTCTTCTTGTATGCACTCCATTATTTATATCTCCAATAATCCGTTCTTCAGGATGATTCTTTTGAGTCATTCTTGAGGGTGTCTTTGTGTCTCTTCTTGGGAATTCCTCTCTTATCTCTTCTTGAATATCTTCTTCATCTTCACTCGTATGCATATCATCATATTCCCTTTCTTCTTTATCCTCTTCTACTTCTTTTTCTTGTGTACCAACTGACTCATCATCATCTTCATCTTCAATGTCAAGTATAGTCTCTTGATTTTTGATTCTTATTTTTTTAAGATCATCCACCTTGACATTTTCACTCTCAACAATCTTATGTAATCTAATATTGTAGTATATTTATTCTTTCTTGTTAGAATAATATCCAAGAAGAATACCTTCATCATATCTGGCATCAAATTTTCCAAGATTCTCATCAAGTCTTTTGATGTAGCATTTACTTCCAAATACCTTGAAGTATTTTACCAATGGATCTCTTCCAAACCATAGTTCATAAGGAGTCTTATCACTATTAACCCTGAGCTGACCT
>ML838742.1:0-15662 GCA_009831015.1 Picea engelmannii
AGAGACAGGTATTTTCTGAGGAAACCCATAAGGGGTAAAAACCTCTTCTTCTTTATATGATAAGTAATCTTTACATTCTTTACATTATCATACATATGAGCACCAAATCATAATGAGGCTGCAAACTCTATTTTGCAAGCTGCTACTTGTTGAGAGCACCAACTCTCTGGTTTCTCTAGCACCAACTAGAAGGAAGCACCAACTTCCCAAGTGTTCCAGCACCAACTGGATGGAAGCACCAACTTCCAGTCACACAGGCACCAACCTGTATAACATAGAACAACATTTCTCCCTTGCACCACCCTGCCACCCTTGTTTCTCTGGCTGCAACCAGATGGAAGCTACAACTCCCTTTGTTCAAGCACCCACTTGAATCTCTGAGGACAACAGTCCTCCCTAACACCTCCCTACCACCCTACCATATAAATATTTTCTTATGAAACTTATCACAGTGATACAATATTTATCATTGGCTTACCAGAGTTATCACTATTATGCTACACTGTGTTGCTCTGTCTGCATCAATGTCTTCTGCACACTCCTTGCACTTTCTGTTCTTTTGCCTTTTATGCTCTCTGCCTCATGTCCCTTCAATGCACCATTCCCCTTCTGTGCCTTTCTGATGCTCTGCTCTGCCTCCTCCTTCCCAATTCAATCACACTCAACAACCCCCATTTCTTCTTTGTTCAACATTCTTATACTCTCTGTGCACCTTCTGCATGCAATCTCCTTCTCTCTCTCTATTCTGCATATCCTACTCATTGTGAGTGCTCTTCCTGATCATCATCGTAACTCTTTAGCTTCTCTGGCGGTTACCCCCATACATTCATCATCACTGGGTGTTATATTGAGATTCCTCAGCTTCTCTGACAATTGAGACTCTTCGTCTTCTCTGTCAGAGACGAGCTCATCCTCTGGCATAAACCATCATTTGTTTCTAGCAGTTACATTGTGAAGTGCAACAGTAGCTGTCCAATCTTATTCAAATTCATATGCACCATTGAATTGACTTCACTGAATCTTGCGTTCATTTCGCCATTTCACTATTTGGCATTTTGGGATCCCCGTGGTGAAGATTTCGTTACTCTCAATGTCCCGATCCTCGAAACTATGAAATGGAGCTTGTCTACACTAGCTCCTTCCTCCATCTTCCGCTGATGTGACCAATGGCTGTGACCATAGTCTTATTCGAAACAACATTTCTCAATTTCGCGTTTTGGCACTTTGGGACTTCTGTTGCGTGGCATCTCGACTCTCCAAGTAGCGGTCCCCGAAATTCTGAAATGGAGCTTGCCGATTCGAGCTCTTCTCTACAACTCTTTGATCTCCATATCAATGGTCCACATTCCGTGGTGATCGGACGACTATCCTCTGCCCCAGGACTTCATCCTTCGGGACTTTGGGGGAGTGATGGAGTTAAAACTCCCGGAGTGAGGTCAGTCTTGCATCACTCAATGACGTGTCATGACCTGAGTGGTTGCCACGTGTCACTCAGAAATGTGATTTCCAGTGGCCTGAAATGCCAAATCAACTTGACACTTGTTGTTGTCTGATCGTGCCACGTGTTAGTGTCTTCCACCTATCCTTTCTGACGTGGTCTGCCACATTCACCTCCTGGATCTGTCAACCCAGATTACTTCGCGATTTCGCATATCGCGATTTCGACATTCTTGATGTGAAAGTTCTTCACTTCCAAGTCTCGGTCTGCGAAACTCCGAAATGGAGTCAGATCAACTTTTCGGCTTTTTGCACTTCTCAACTTTGGGATTCCTGTCATGAGAGTCCTTGGCATCTCCAACTCTTGGTATCCGAACCTCTGGTATGGAGTCTTTGACATTTCACGATTTTTCATTTTGCGACTTCGGGTTTCGGGACTTCGGGACTCTTGTTAGTAAGAGTTCTTGACTCTTCCAACTCTCGGTATCCAAACGTCCTTCTTCCAGAATTTTGGCGTTTCACATTTCGTGATTCCGAGACTCCTGATGATGAAGAGTCTTAACTCTTCCAACTCCTGGTACCCGGAATTTTCCTCCTTCTTCCAGGATTTTTGGGTTTCACATTTCGTGATTCCAGGACTCCTAATGATGAAGAGTCTTGACTCTTCCAACTCCCGGTATCCGAAACTCCGAAATGGATTTGTTTCCTGATCTGCGAAACTCTTCGTTTATGTGCCTATTTCAGGATTTTAGGTTTCCGGATTTCGCAACTTCGAGACTCCTGTGTTGAAGAGTCTCAACTCTTGACTTCTCAATCTCCCAGTATTCAAAACTTTGAAATGGAGTCGGATCTACGTATTCCGATGTTTCACATTTCGCCGTTTCAACATTCTTGTCATGAGTTGCTTCCTTGAATCCTCCAATGCCTGGTATCCGAAACTCCAATACCATCACACTCTTTCATTCTTTGTGCACCTCTACACTATATCTTCTGAGATTACGTTGTCCTTGTTTTGGAATCACTGCATATTCTGATCTTGCCATCAATGACAAGCACACCTGTCTGTAAACATGCCAACAAATATTTGTGGATGTGGCCCAGGGGAGGGTGAGACATGATAAAACTTGTGTTATTTGATTGAATGCATGTATTTCTTTATTGTCGTCAACATTTGTTTCTTTACGTTCCAAATGAGTTGATTATATTGCATGCATAATCGTGAATGATAGTTTACTGCAATAATAAGTTAAGTAGAACCCTCAGCGCACATTTCCCAAATACCTACTCAATCCAGGGTTGAAAACACATGAGTATTTCAACCATCCATTAAGACTATCTCGGGTGAGACTGCGCAATGCACTCTGTGCACTGCGTTGCCTTCTAGTTTACCAGGAAGGCTTATAGTTTTAGAGGCTTTGTTGGAACCCTAGACCGACATGAACCCTGGGTCAATCAAGCGTATTACAAACTCAGAAAAATAAGTAATAATAAACAAATGGTTCCATTTCCGTTGGTTGGAACAACAAAGGATTGAGTAGATGAGATCTGTTGAAGATCTGTTAAGAGATACGTAATATCTACAGAGGCGGGTCAAGAGAATACTCAAGCAAACGAGGAGAAGGAGAAAAGAATGAGCTGATAGAAGGGGACGTTGAGACCATGAAATCCCACAAAAGCAGAGATTGAAAGATGGATAAAGACAAAGGAGTTAGAGTTTGTGCATAAATATAATAGAAACTCTAGAGTAACACCCCACAAATATCTTGAGAAATATGTGTTTATCGATTTGCATGAAGTCTTTTTCTGTGATTTTCCGCACTTATTGCAGGAGTGGATACTAAGGTTGAAGGATAGCCACACAAAAAACCGGATCTGATAGTTAGAGTGGACCTCAATATAGATTGAGCTATTATAGCAGGTGAACAAAAAATTCACTCGCGCAGTAGATTTTTTGCTCGACAGTATTGTAGCAGGCTTTATAACAAAGTTTACAGTAGATACAACGAAGTTGTACAGCGCAATGAAGAAAGAGTTTCTACGCAGACCTTGAGGAAGGTATATCATATCGCTGTATACTTCTATTAAGATCTTGTTGTATAAAAAAGGGCTCATGACGATGGATTCAGACAACTAAACTTCCCTGCATGCATGGGGGAAGGGGGGAAAGCACTGACAGAAAGAGGAGAAATAGAAGGAGGAACAAGTAAGGGAAAGAAGGAGGAAGAACTGGAGGAACCCTTGGACCCAATCATGATGGACAATGACCAAATCAAGGGTATCATGGCGACAACTGGAAATACGCATAGCGGAGTACCCTACCAATACAAGGTGAACACTAAGAAGAGAGCCATAGACATGAGGGAAGGCTTGGAAAGTGATGAAGAAGAGGATCTCTAGGATGTGGAGCAGATTGAGGAAATCCTACGCACAACATATGAGAGGAAGACTAGAGGTCCAAGAGCAAGAAGAGAAGGCATCAATCCTATCCATATTAATTTCAGTGTGGAACCCATAAACCCATGTGCGACTAATACACCAAAGAGAACACCACCGTTTAGACAACCACATTTCGAAGGAAGAAATACATAAGGAAGTACATCTACACAAGGAACAAAAACTGGAGGAGCCAGTTCAGGAAGCACTAGCCAAGTATCTACATTGTGTGGAGGTAGTAGTTCATCATTTAGGATGGCAGGACATGATCCCACCATCAGGTTACCAGAATTCAAAGGAGAAGCATCGGAAGACCCGAAAAAACATTTGTTTATCTGTGAGAAGATTTGGGAAGCAAAATAGATCACATACGAAGTTACTAAACTGGAATAGATAGCGATTACACTAAGGGATCACGCACTGGACTGGTATATGAGTTTAGCTACAAACAATCCACCAGGGAAAACCAGAATGATTACAGACATCAAGAAATTTATGATAAATGAGTTTCATAATCCAAGTTCATAAGATCAGTACATGAACGAGATGATAGAAATAAGATAGAAACCAAGAGACTCTGTATGGGAGATTGACCAGAGATTCAAGCGAATGAAAGGAAATTTGAAATATCTCATGACCAATATGCAACACAGACACCTGTTTTTCAACTCTCTGCTACCACACTTGAAATATCCATTGCGACAACAGAAGTTTCAGACACAGGCAGAGGCTCTATAGGCAGCCCTACAACTAGAATAAAACCAATATCAACAGATGGATCTAGCCATCGCAAAACTGAAGGAGGATTTGAAGAACATAATGTTCTAGCTGAACCAGAACAAAATTAAGGACAAATGAGAAGCCGTTTGGTGTACCACATGCAGGACAGAAGGACACCACAAGAACTAATGTCCAACATTCACACAATATATGGTAGCAGTAATGCCAAATCCATTACCAACATGAGGACTATGGTGTAAGATCTATAAGAAACCAGGCCAAGATCCATATCACTACCCAATGATGTAGAAATACCAGACAGTTCCAAAGAGTTCATATTGCAACTTTTGCAAGTCAGTGGGCCTCGACGACAAAGATTGTATAACTATGGATTTGATGTGAGAAAGGAAATTAGATGCATATAGAGTGTAGGAATAAATGATGACTGGACAAACCACACCACAATTTAACCAAGTTCCAACCCCATACAACACTGCACAACAACAATATAACACTACGCAACAACCATATAATACCGCGCAACCACAATACAACACAACACAACCTCAGTACAATATCGGGCAGTACAATCAGGCGCCTCAATATAACACACTGAGAGGAGATCGAGCGGGCTACAGAGGTGGAGGATGAGTAAGAGGGGGTTTTGGAAGAGGTAGAGGACCAGTGGTATGCCACAACTGTCAACAACTGGAACATTATGCAAGGGAATGTCCACTTCCCCCAACAACGTGTATGTATTGTCGTGCATTGGACCATGATACAAAAGAATTTCCAACACTAATAGTAAAGATCCAGGAAAAGAGAAATTAGAAAAATCAAAACGTTCAATGGATTTCAGCAGAAGCAAGGGATGAAGGACAAAACATCAACATAGTTACGCGGAGGAGCTAAGACAAGAAGTGACGCAGCTCGACAAGAACCATTACAACATCAATGGGTAAAGAAGAATGCCAAACCAAGGAGACAGTTTGATGCGCAAAACGAGAAGGACACAACTAGACAAGAATTATTGAAGCAAGCCACCTCATCGACTTCAACTACACATCAAAGCAAGGAAACACCGGAATACAAGATGCCTCCATTGTTGGATCACACCAAGGAAATGCAGCCCATGGGAAAAGTAAGTACAATCAAAGGATTTTTGCAATCATGCATAAAACTCTTGAATGATCCATCCACTATCAAAATATTGCAAAACATACTAGAAAAATGTAGCATAGAGACATAAGGAAAACTAGAACAAAAAACAATCAATCACCTACATACAAGGAGACAAACTACTAGGGAGTTCAGACTGAATGCCAACATCGAATATTTCAACATGGGCAATATCATACTAGATCTAGGATCCAAAGTCAATGTATTACCCAAGAAGACATGACAATGTATGGGAGAGCCCACATCAGGATATTAACCTGTCCAGCTGAAACTAGAAAACCAACACATAGTTCTACCAATCGGTGACTGAAAGGAGTAACAATAGACCTAGATGGAGTGTGCACTAAAGTAGACTTTGAAGTGATTGAAATAGAGGAAGAAACAACACCATATTCAACATTTCTTGGCTTGGACTGGGCATTTGATAACTAGGCTATAATCAATCTAAAGACACGAAAAATGACATTTGAGTCAGGAGAATACATGGTCATCGCACCGTTGGACCCATCAGAAGGGGAAAGGTTTGTAGAACCTACCTGTTTAGACTTGGAGGAAATCAACCAGTTGTACAGAACAACTGCGCGAGATGAGGATTATGTACACCCAACTGTAGATGGGATACTCAGTTGGCGGAGCATTAATTCATGTGCGACCGACTTAGATAAAGGTTTAGAGAACTGGAAATAAAGGCTACATGAAGTTTCCACAAGAAGGTGCGCAAGAATAGACCGCGAAGTAAGATGGGTAGGCACAGAGATAAGGGAACCACCCAGTTTTCATGGAGTAAACGATATAGAAGTATTATTGGCACAGTATGAGGACGAAGTATTAGAAAATCAAAGACTCTTAGCCCTCGATATATCACTCAAGGCCACACCTGCAAGATGGTGGGGCACACACAAGGAAAAAATGAAGGATTGGTACCAATGTAAGTGGTTACTGCGGATAAAGTTTGGCGCATAATAGAAAAGAAACAAGCAACATAAGTATGATGGAAAAGGGGCACCAACGGAACAATTGGAGAAGTGCAGAGCGCTGTGGAAAATTGCACCCCCAGAGGAATGACCTCATCATTTTGTGCACACCTTAGAATTCATACCAGACAACTGATATACAGACCAGAAACTTCACAGAGGAACTTTGAATTGGACAGTACTAAAACATAATTTTATAGTCACTTTCTCATTCGAGAATGGGAACCCCAACTTAGATTCAACTCTTAAACAGATAAGAGGGGTAATATTTATCACAGAACCTGAAGTCGAACTCATAACAAAAGAACAACAATGGAATAGACATACAATAAAATAATTGTTTTCATGCTACCACGTACAGGAAGAAGCACCAGATGAAGACGATCCACGCTATATTCAGATCGAGGAAGCAGAAGGCGAAAGAGAAGTAGAGGGTTCACCTCTAGAATCAAAAGTATTTTCCGTGCCGATCAAGGTGAAGAAAGTCAACATTGGGACAATTGAGCATCCCAAAATGGCTAGCATTGGAGATTACTGGGATGACCAAACAATAGAAGGCATAACAGAGTTACCGTGCAAATACAATGACTTGTTCCCCACAAAATTCACAGAAATGAAGGGTATAGTGGGAGAGCTAGGAGAAATGAAGATACCAATCAGAGCTGAAGAAAGGCCGATCCAACAACGACCATACAGATTAAACCCGATATATAAGCAGAAATTCAAAGCTGAGATCGACATGATGCTTGAAGCTAGAATCATAGAACCCATGGAGGAATCAGAATGGATAAGCCCAATGGTAGTTCAAGAGAAAAAACAAGGCGTGATAAGAATATGTGTTGACTTGAGGAAGTTGAACGATGCATGCCTACATGACCAGTTCCCTACACATTTTATGGATGAAGTGTTGGAGAATATAGGAGAACATGAAGTTTATTCATTCACTGATGGATTCTTAGGATACCATCAGATCAAGATAGCACATGAAGACAGATACAAGACCACGTTTGCTACAAAATGGGGATCCTACCAATACACATTCATGTCATTTGGACTGAAGAATGCACCAGCTATATTTTCCAGAGTAGTCATCGTTGCATTCAAGGAGTTTATCCACCAGTTTCTAGAAGTATGTTTGGATGAGTAGACAGTCTATAGATTATTAAAATACCATGTAGAGGTCTTGAGGCTGATGTTAGAAAGATGCAGGCAGTGCCAGATATCGTTAAATATCAAAAAATGTATATTCGGAACACTGTTTGGGATACTATTGGGCCATATAGTATGCAAGCAAGGCTTACTAGTAGATCTTGCAAAGATTGCAGTAATTGTTAACTTGCCACCACCATAGACAACCGTCAACTAAGAGCGACATTGGGACACACATGATACTACCAAAAATTTATCAAAGGGTACGCGAAGATTACCACGCCAATGGAGAAATTGTTAAGGAAAGATACAAAGTTTTGGTGGAATGAAGATAGTTAAAACGGTCTGGATACACTAAAAGAAAAGATGGTCATCGTGCCAATATTAGTATTCCTAGACTGGGAGAAGACATTCCATGTACACGTAGATGCATCAACCATAGCACTTGGATCTATCTTGGCGCAGCCAGGAGCAGGAGATTTGGATCACCCTATAGCATTCGCGAGCAGAAAACTATCAGAATCAGAGAAGAACTACAACACTACAGAGAGGGAAGGCCTAACTATGGTCTATGCACTGCAGAAGTTCTGACATCACTTACTGGGAAACCATTTTAATATGTTCACAAATCACTCATCCCTTAAATACCTAATTAACAAGACAATGTTGGGGAGGGAGAATCTGTCGATGGTTATTACTGTTTCAAGAGTTTGATTTTGAAGTAATAGTCAAGCCAGAAAATCTGAATGCAAGACCTAACCACTTATCAAGGGTCACGAACGACGAAGAACCTACAAACTTAGAGGAAAACTTTCCAGACACACAGTTGTTTTCAGTCCAGATCACATAATACTTTGCAGATATCATCCAGATATCTAATACTTTAGAGGAATACTTTGCAGATATCATCTAGTACCTAAGTACAAGTATTGCACCACAGGAATATAACACCGCGCAGAAGAAAAACCTCGTAGTTTGGGCTGCAGACTATCAACTTATCGCAGGACATCTATACAAAATGGGCGTAGATAACATCCTGTGAATATATGTGTTGGAACACGAAAGACCAAGGGTTTTAGCAGAATCCCACGAGGGAATAGTAGGAGGACATTACACAGGAAAATCTACCACGCATAAGGTATTGCGTGTAGGACTATGGTGGCTGACCATTCACAGAGACTCGAAAGAGTACTGCCAGAGAAGTGATGTCTGTCAGAGGGTTGGTAAACCCAACAAAAGAGACAAGATGCCATTGCGACCATAGGTAACGTTGCAAGTATTTGAAAAATGGGAAATAGATTTTGTGGGACCAATCAACCCACCAACAAAAAGAACATGAGCAAGGTACATTATCACTGCGACAGAATACTTGACGAGATGGGCGGAAGAAGCACCAGTGAAGGATTGCAACGCAGAAACAACAACACATTTTCTATTTGACCAAGTAATCACAAGATTTGGTTGCCCCAGAGTTTTGATGAGCGACCAAGGCACTTACTTCATTAACAACACTATTAAGGCTATGACTAAATATTTTGAAGTCCATCATCAAAAGAGCACACCATATCACCCATAGGAAAATGGAACAGTAGAAGCATTTAACAAGATTCTGGAAAACACACTGATCACATGAAAGAGGCTGACAGGACACACACCTTTTAAACTAGTATATGGCCAAGAAACAGTGGTACCATTAGAATTTCTGGTACCTAGTCTGCGCGTAGCAACAATTACAAACATGATAGAGCAAGGCGCAGTACAGGAGAGACTAAATCAGTTTAAGATCATGGAGGAAGATAGGATCCTAGCAGGGTTCCACCAACAAATTCAGAAAGCAAGGGACAAAGCTTGGCATGATAGACACATCAAGAAGAAAAATTTCAAGGAAGGAGACTTAGTGTGGATGTATGAAAACAAATCTATTCAACATCCAGGGAAACTCATAATGCATTGGTTAGGACCGTACGAAGTAAAAAATCTCATAGATGGGGGAGCTATACAATTGAAAGACTTAGGAGGCACAGAGCTCAGAGGAATGATCAATGGGAGCCGACTGAAGCTGTACATGGATAGTTGACCACCCACAACATGAAAGTCACCATGCAAAATAAAAATAAAAAAAAAGAGCTAGATACCAAACGGTACCAACAGAGGTACAGTGCACTAGAATGAGAAAAATCATGCACACTTAGGAATACAAACCCGAAGAAGACAAGGCCAATGGTCAGTTCAAAACGGAAATAAGCGGGAGAAGTAAAGATGACAAAATACGTATTAAAGGATGAAGTCAAGTGGACTTGAATGCCGGAAATGACCGACGGGACATCACATTAATCACGCCAACTGGAGACTTCTAGGGAGAGTAATGTAAAGTATGAAGGAACCAGAGGTCCATTGAATCCACAATAAAGTTAGTGTCTTCAACAAGATTCATACGATGCCCATACACAGCAGGGACGTGGGAGCAAAATTCTTATTGCGAAATTCAAAGAGACAGAGAGAGATAAAGCCTACGATGCACAAAGCAAAGTTCATAGAGATTGCAGAAGCTACTGAGCTCGGAAAACGACCAAATATTCCACCATGGCACCACCAAAACAAGCAGAACCGAGCCAGGCTACTAGAAAATCCAGAGTTAGGACTAGGGCACAGGTACAGATGCAGGAAAGTGAACATGAGGCTCCAGAGGTCGTCAATGTCGAAGAAATCCCATCACCAGATACAAAACCAATGAACCCCACACCCGTGGTAGAAGAAACCCAACATACAACATCCGAGGGCATGAACGTGGATACGCCGGCTGAGGAATAAGGTCAACAAAACCAAGGCACAAGCAGCCAGGCACAACCATAGAGCCCCAAAGAAGCTCCAAGAGTCAATGGGACGGCTCCAAAGCAGGTAGAAGCAACTAAACCAGATGAGCCATAGATAACCGTGTCAGATCATCCACAAGAGGGAGCAGTGGAAGATCTCACGGGTTGGCCAGAACAGTATGTTGAAGAACGCTGATGGAGTTTGGAACCTCGAGTCAACCACCACTGGAAAAATACAAGCAGTAGGTACCTAGGTCACCACGCAAGCAACCCGTCACAACCATTTTTTTTCGCATATACCAGAAGGGGTACGGGTGAAATCAAACTTGCTAGGTTTTGTCGAGAAGCTCAAATACTCGAATCATAATGTAAGGAACATGGAAAAGTTCCTGGAGTTCACAAAGAAAGTGTACCTACATACAGTGGGCCTATATGCATTTTAGTAACCGGTTAATCAACCACTCCAGTGGGCAGCAAGATTGGCAAAGATGGGGATTTTAGGTCTACTAGAACTACCACACTTTGGGAGAGGACAGTATGCCAATAGTTGCGTCAAACAATTGATGACAGTAACACATGGCAGAGATATATGGTTGGAAAATCCCGTCCCAATATATGTAGAGCTCATTGGGCACATTATAGGACTTCCATCATGGGGCATGGATCCCACACAATTTCTTGATGAAAAAAAGAAGAAGCAAGCACTCGCCGAGGAGATGAAAAAGAAATACGACATTGAAAGGGGAATGCACAGAATCATCATCAAATAGATTAGTGTGTCGCGAAAAAAATGGGCACAAAAATCATGGCCTGCAAGCTACTAAGAAAATTCCGCAAGGAGGAAGTCTTGGCTGGGGTTGTCGCAGTTGTTGCACATTGTGCCGAGGGAACCACAATCAGCTAGGCCCCTTATCTTTTGAATCTGTTTCTGGATGACTACAAGGATGTGCATGATCTGGGAACATAATTTCATTATTCATGGCTACTCATGCTGATAGCCATCATGGGATGGAAGGAACTAGATTATACATTTTTCTCCACCAGACCCAAGTCTAATCATGGAGCGGGATATTTATCACATGGCACCGCGTCAGACGCTAAGCACAGGAAGATGAATGCAACTGTATTTGCAGGATACCTACGCGATCTACAGGAGGCCATCACCAACCTCTGGAGAATAACACCACATGCTTTTGTGTACTATCGGGACATCGCCAACTTCAAGGCCACTCGATATGCGATGTGGATACATGCGTGGAAGGACTCCAACAAGCAATGGCTACAACTGCACTATTGCATCACGGAGGGTGACATAGAAATGGCTATAAAGGATTGGGAAGATGACTAGAGGATTCCAGTCCTTACGCAAGACATAGCTGCAGGGATAGAGGAGGAGGAAGCAAGGCAAAAACATACAAATGTCAAGGAGGCATGGTAGAAAGAGACACAACCTCAGGAAGTCCTAGTGCCCGAGAAACCAAGGATGAACCAAGCCAAGCCAAGCAAAAGCAGACGAAAGAGGGGATATCCAAGGCATGAACCCATAAGGGACAGAAGAGTAAGACACATGCACCCCAAGTACAACATAAATAGGTTGAGGCAGTGCAGGGGATGACACCAAGTACCAATCAACAAGAACCAGGCCTGACTAAGCGACTAGCTACTCAGACGGGGGGTGCGCGCAAGAATATGAAGGCACATAGAACTCCTCCAGAGTAGACGATCACCGAGGATGATGCAGACATGATAGCCCAAATGGTTCAGGATCATACCTCCGAGGATTTTGAGAATGTTGTGCACCACAGGGACATAATTCAAGAGGAGCTGGCAGACATACGATAGTTCCTCAAGAAGATCGGGGAAGCGCAGGCAGTGGGAAGAAACATAGAAACAGGGTCGTCAACATCACAAAAAGGAGAAGAACCTGAGCAAGTGAGCGAGATACAATCCACACAATACCGCAGCCGAGTGAAACATTCCACATTACACCTAGCATGTTGCGCATGGAAGAGATCATGGGGCAAGCACCCCTAAAGAACTTAGCTCAACTCCAATTTGTATTGCCATGGATACCATCCAAGGCTTTACATAAATTATAGGTTAGTGTTACCCATGAGGTACAGTCTCGTGCATGCACAGACACAACCGAATTACAACAGGAAAGGGATAAACAGGACGCGTTGGAATTGATATATGAGAAATCCAAGCTTGAGACCCAAGAGGAGAGGGTACACGTGAAGGGATTGGATCAAAAAGTGGTCGGAACTTATGAGAATATTCCAAAGACTACGCAAAGGGTCGAACTCATAGATACCAATAATATTGATCAGATTGGACATGAAATCGACCAATATCAGCAGGAGATCGAGAATCTTCGAGAGAAACTCACACCTACCACTTCACCAGAGGTAAGGGAGCAAAGGAAGCAGGAGGCAACAAAGAAACTACATGAGATAGAGCGACAAGTCAACACAACAACCGACTTGTTCGATAAAGCAACACAACTCTGGATGAAGCTAGAAGAGGATCAGTAGGTCCAGCAGTGGGACAAGGAAGAAGAAAAGATAAGTGCAACTATCTAGGACCTCAAGCATAGGCATAATACAATGACCATCACAGAGCACGTCAAAGGGGCGCAAGATATGAAGAAACTACAGGAGGAACTCACCATTGCACAGAAATAGAAAACCGAGCGCCGGGCTAAAATGGAACCGCTCCAGGAGTGAGTGGCAGAGGTCATTGCACAGGCAGAGGAAGCCAAGACATATATGGAACTGACCCAGGCAGAGTGCGCAGGGTTGATCAATGACGAGATTGCGACGTAGATAGTAGAGACACTTAAGGAGAAGATCGTCCAAGCTCAAAAACAAGCAAAGGAGCTCAGGGAAAATTTCCAGGCGATCACCAGGGAGATCGACGAGGCACACAAAGGATAAGTGGCTTGGGACGAGCCACATGTCAGTGTTGGGGCCTGTTGGAAGCATGCTAAAGCAGAAAGAAAGGTTATTTTGGGAAAATAAGGCATGCATGAGGAAAGCGACAACTAAAAGGAAGAGCAGCATGCACGCATGCATGGAAGACCTAACGACGTTAGGGTTAGGGTTTTTGCAATGTATTGTAACGACTGGTGTTATTACTCCAGGAGTCCTTCTCAGGTTGTAGGTAGAAGAAGCATGGTAACTTAAAATATGTTGATTTTGTGTTTATGTTTGGGTCAAATGGGATAACTGACCTACTAGATTGTCATCAGGACAATCACATGTACATAACCAGATGAAACAATGCTTTCAAGAATTAATAATCAGATGAATAGCTTGTTGATGGATGAAGAAAGACTACACTTATTAACCAGAACACACATGTGATGGGTCAAATAAGATAGTAAAGATTACTTATTAAATCACAGTTTATGAATTGACTAAGTGAGATAACAATCACTAGCAATTAAGATAAACATAGATCAATAACAGTCATGCAAGGTACAGAAAATATAGAAGAATGGCAATCTGACATCAATAATGAAAAGGAACTTGTGATCTGTATTATATATGAAGGGTCTAATACAATGGCAACATGGTCTAGGTCTCCATATTCGAGCCTCCCCATTCATCAAATGTTCTTGACTTTATAGTCTTTACAAACAGTTTCCAGATCCTCGAAAACTGGATCAAATTTACTCAAAATACAAAGTCAAAAATAGTTACAAGAGAATAGGAAAAGATCCTATTTACTAGGTCAATTCCTAATCTCAAATGATTTTCATGTCCTCATGATCTTTGACAGTTGCAGGGAGTCTTCCAAGGATGATGGACAAGGTCAAAGAATACCACCTTAAGGACAGGTCATTCTTTTGCCAAAAATAGACAGGAAGCCTTATCATTTCCACCTTGCTGGCACCTTTCAAATTGGAATCAGAGCACTAAATTTGATGTTCTAAATTATAATTATCACCTAGAAACCTTCCTCGTGCCAAAAGGATCTTGAAAACTTAGATATGTGTAAAAAGAGTGCCTCTCTGCCCTGTCTGTGCTTTCGGTGGCTAAAGAGTTAAAATCTGAACCTGTAAGCCACCGAAAGCAGAGGTGGCTAACGACAGCTGTGAATGCCTGACTAGCCACCGAAAATGCAGTCTTTAGAAATCCTTCATTACCTGTGACTTCCTTCGAGAATCCAGTACCCCTTGAGGGGATGTGTTGAGGGGATGTGTTGTCCACTGTAGGATGGATCAGAACCCTTAACTAGATATTGATTTACACTTGATGCTGGATCAGTTACCCCATGAGGAGGTGAGCCAATAATATGTAGTGAGATCATTGGGGAAGATGGATTGGAAGCTTGTGCTACTGATGAATTAGGCATAGTCATGACTGACATCGTGTTTCCTGTTGCTGCTGAGCCAACTGATGGCATCCCAGTATGTGCTTGGCTACTCTGGGCAGATGAATTTTCTGCTACGGATACAGAAGAAAGGAGAGATGATAGAAATGAATCCCAATTTATGAAATTTATGCCAGACAACATTTGCAAAGCAAACAGAAGAAACTCTGCCTAAAGTGTGTGACTACTGCATTGCACAATCAAAACAAATAACACAGACTCTGTTGCTGACCGTAGCTGGTCCTGATCCAAAAATTGACCCTGAAGTTTATTGGAAATATGACAGAAACAACTCATTTCTTGGTTGTGAATCTCTGTTGATAGCTGTGATGCGCTTGTGGAGTTGAAAACTCCCCGTGTAATGGCTCTCCAAGAACAATGGGATATGTTAAAGGAGCAGGTCGAATTTATGCCAATGGCTCTCCAAGGATGCTCAAATATATTTGAGGTGCAACTCGAAGGGTTGCAAAAGTAGGACAATAAAGGTGTTGATCTAACATTTGCATATGGATTGCAATTTTATCCCGCCTTCTTTGAATTTCCAGGATCAAAGCAAACAATGCCTCATCATCAGGTACAT
>ML838742.1:21596-43941 GCA_009831015.1 Picea engelmannii
CCAAATGTATGGAATACATCTTTGCTACTAGAGCGAAGGTCTCATCATAGTCAATTCTATGAACCTGCTGAAATCCTTTGGCAACTAGCATGGATTTGTATCTACTAACCTATCCATCCACTGTGCTCTTGGTCCTATAGACCCATATGCACCTGACAAGTTTCCTTCTTGAAGGAAGGGGAACCAAATCCAAAGTCTGGTTCTCGAGGAGGGAGTTGTACTCCTCCTGCATGGTGGATTCCCAAAAGGGATTTCCAACAGCCTCACCATAGGACTGTGGATCTGTAGACTGAACCAATAAAATATGCCTGGGTGGTATCGGTTTAGTGGAAGTGAGTGTATAAGAGGAGGATCCTCGAAATCATATCGAGTTTTGTTGGTTTAAATATCTCCCCCATTTCTTGTTCTGATCCAGGTTTAGAGCTCAACATGTTTCCAACAAAACCATTTAAAACTATCGACCCTCCTGGTAAACCAGAAGGAAACACAACACACAGAGTGCACTGTGTAGTCTCACCTGAGATAGCTTTATATGTGTCTGCAAAGATCAAGTGCTTGCACTCTAGGAATGAGTGGGGTTTTGGGGTTGTATTTTGTCTTCTCCATGCATTAATCTTTTTATTCATTCAAGGTTTTCTAGGATTCATTCATATTTATCCCCATGCATGCATTCTATTACATCTAGCTTAACCATCCGTTCATAAACTAATCATTAATATAAATTAAACATGGAAAAAACATCACATATAACACATGTTTTACCGTGGTTCACCCCCTCCTAGGCTACGTCCACAAAGATTTGGATCCTCTGCTCTTTTATTTAGTCGACTACAAAATATGGCACTGCGCGCTTTACATCTCCCATCATACAACCATGAATAGGTTCAATACCCTCTGTGAGGTGGACTAGATCACACCAGGCTCCTCATCCTGTGACCTAACCCTCAAAATCTGGCTTACTGACTCTTTGATATCACCTTGGACTTACAATTATTCAACAACTATGAACTTACAACCGCTGAACTACGATTGAACCCATAAGACCTCCTAGGATCTTATTTATACTATTTTTCAAGATTATAGCCATTACAATATTATAAAAACAATAACCCTATCATGGTTAGGCTTTCCTGCCTCCTCAAACGTGGCTTCCGTTCTTGCATGCTGCTTTTCTTCATGCATGTTGCTTTTCCTGCCAGCTGTTCTTCTCCAAAATTAGGTATTTCCTTCCAAAAATAGGTCTTTCTTCAAAATAGGCCCGCGCCCAATAGGCCCCCAACATTGACATGTGGCTCATCTCAATCCACTCAGGTAGTGCGCGCTACTTCTACTACTGTCTCCAAACTATGAAACTTGTCTGCTAGTTCCCTTCCTTTTGCCTTGATCTGCGCGGTTTTTCCTGTTAGCACCTCCACTGATTGCGCTGTTATCTCCTCCTGGATCAATGCTACACCCTATGTCTATTCTTGTGCCATACGTTTCTTTTCTTCCTCCAACAACGTAATCATCTACGCTTCTTGTTCTTGGAGGGGTTCCAATTTAGCTTGTTTTTCTTGCTTCTGTGTCCGCGCTGCTTTCAACTATGTTGGTAGAGTCTTAATTTCTTGGGTGCCTTTCAAGTGCTCCATGATGCTCATTTTTTTCTGTCGTTGCTTGAGATCTTGTATGGCAGTGTTGACTCTTTTCTCTTCCTGGTCCCACTGTTGGACCTTTTCATCTTCTTCAAGGATAGTCCATATCTGCGTTGGTCTGTCGAACAAATCCTCTATTTTCCTTGCTTCTTTCTCCATCTCAGTGATCTGGAGTTCATATTGTTGTTCCCTCTGTTCCTGGACCTCAGGAGGAGTTGTAGGGTTGAGCCTTTCCTTGAGCTCCTCAATTTCTTGCTTATATTGGTCAATTGTTTGTGAGATCAGGTTGATCTTCTCCTCTGCACTTCTCTACAGTAATTGCACATTGTCTAGGATGCGATCATAAACCGCTGTTAATACCTGTTCTAATTTATCTGTGCGTTCTTTCTCCTCCTCCTTATCTTTAGTTGGTTGTATGTGATTTGTATAATTTCAATGACTCCTCTACCCACCTCCAATTTTGTTGCATCCACGCAAGCCCTGGACTGTACTTCTTGTATGACATTGGCCTAGAGTCTGTATAGTTCCTTGGTGGGTATTTGTGCCATGACCATTTCCAATTGTTCCACCTCCCACAGGGGTTTCTGTGCAATATCCTGATCCAATTTGATCATTTGATGTGTTATTGTAAATGTCTCCCTGCTCTAGAATACAAACTGCACTGTCTCCTTTACTTATTTCTGCATAGGTGGCCATTGTGTCTTTTCCTGTTGTTGCGTTGTGGCCTGTGATACTACTTGGCTCCATAGTTGTTGTATATTATCATGGAACTCTATGAGCTTGGCCATGATTTATTCCCGCTGCGCCACTGCAATTCAAAACACCTCTTCGCCCTTGTCTTAGACCTTGTCCATGACTAGCTCTGCATCATCATATGTTAGGGTGATGTTTGGGTCCTCTATGTCATATTTCCTTTTCTTTTGTGCCTCTTTTTCCTGCATGAGATTCCTTACTTTTTGTGAGGGATGCGCCCCACTTGCTGTACCATGGGTTCTTTCTTCTTCAGCCTATGAAGTATCCTTCCTTCCAGTCTGTGGATGGCTTCCTGTCCTTCTTGATGTTGCTATTCTCCTTGGGCATTTTAGTACTGTGCTTCTCTCGTTTCCTTGATTCCACACTGTAGCTGTTCTAGTATTACTGGCTTGACTACTTTTTCTCGCTGAAGATCCTACTTCATCCTTGTCCCAAGGCCTAGAGGATTGCACCGTGCCTATCCTCATGGCTAGTTTTGTTACTGGTAGCTACCACTGTGCATGCCAATGTTTAATTATCCAGTCCACTTCCTATTTTGTGACACATTACTGCATATATAGCCATGCCTTCTTTGGATCCCTTGCTTCTTGGATCCACATGTGATGTCTAGATGCCTTGAACTTGGTTATCCCATCTGTCTCTTGGACTACCTCCATAGGTATACGCTACACATTCGTTGTGCACTGTTGTATCTCTTCTAGCAGCATTGCAAAAATGGTGTTGTTTTCCTGTTGTGTTTTGTTGTCCTTGGTCCGCCAAAGGGACTCATATCTTGCGGCATATCATTTCCCCATACTATCCAAGAATGATGAGAATTTTGGCTCCTTCCATCCCGCCAATGTTATCAGAATGATCAGACAGGAGTAACAGAACTCAGTTCCATTGTCCTATGCGTCTCTATAGTCTATTAAGATCTGGTTTAGCAGGTATGGTGCCCAAATGAACATTACCCCTTTCACGCACTACACAGCTGCTGTGATAACACCTGGTGGCGCTTCTTCTTTGCGACATTTCCTCAATAATTTACAAGTCATAAGCTTGCTGGTGAACCTTGTCGCGTTTTCATTGATATCCTTGATGGAAATTACCCTATTCCCCCGAGTAGTGTTGAACTACGCTTTAACCAACTTTGCTATTTCTTTCTTGGGTGCTTTGTTATCCAAATATTCTTCTGGTTGCGTGCGAATTTTAGGGAGTCCTATGATTTTGACAATCAGTTCCAGATCTATCTGTACCGACCTATCCATCCACATGATACCTCCATGTATGCAGGTGACTAGTTGTTTCACGTAGATTACAACGTTCTTACCATGCCCAAAATGTGGTATATCCAACACGTTCATGATTTCAGAGTTATAGAGCCTTGTTATCCACTGGGCGGGCTCTAGTATGGGTTTGCCGAGGGGTCCAACTTCCCCTGTGTTTATTAAATAAGTGTCCTTGGACAAATCTGAGAATTTGGCTGCATCACGTACATCATGGTCTACGTACCTGAGTTTTGGTACCTTCCCCAACATATCCTCCACAATAATCACTACGTCTGGGAGATATGGGAGTGTAACCTCCATGGCGTCTGGTGATTTTCTCTTCTGTCCCGCAATAGATGGGCCTACCTCTGCTATGTCTGTATCCTCTTCTTCCCTTTCGGATTCCAGTCGGTTGGTGACATCTTCGACCAACACTTCCTCGTGTTCATGGGACTATCGCGGTCCCATTTTTTCGTCAGGATTTGCAGGCAACTCAAGGTTAGGGTTTAGAATACCATTCTGGGCCCCAGAGCTCTTCCCTATTTCTCCTTGATGTGTTGTCGATGTCTCTTCCTCAACTTGTGTTAGGATAATTGATCATGTGTGTGAGGTGGTAACATCCTCCAACTCAACCACGTTCTCGAGCTATGTCATTCTTTCCTTATGCCTTTGGCCCTTTAGAGTAACTCGGACGTACTGGCCTGGCGCGCTGAACTTTGGTGGGGTCATTATTTTTCAAATTCACACACTTTCTTGCTTCGACATAAAATGATAGCTAGGGAACACACTATGTTTCTTTCTCTATACTAAAAAATTGCTAAGTGTTACAAAAACACATGCTTTCCTCCTTTTATAGACCCGATCGTGTCAGTTTATTAATTTTTGCGTGCCTTTGCGCCGAGTGCAGTTTTTCCTGCATGCTGTCTCTCGATATTGTCACAGTAATTGTTGCATGTGAATTTTTTCCGTTCCTTCTTGCGGTATAATCAACTTCTGCATCTTTTTGTGTTTTTCTTTCGTTTTCTATTTTTGTATTTCTTTTTCCCTCTTTTTCTCCTTGTTATTTCTTTTTCTCATTTTTCTATCCTAATTTCTACTATAGTACACTTATAAACATGCCTTTCTCACTACGCGATAACTTTTAAGAGTTAGTAGCTCAATTTTCCCTGTACAACTTCAGTCGACTACCGTTGATCATTCCTATTAGTTCCGTTCCTCCCAAATATTTTAACTGTACATATCACCCATCTGTGACAACCTTTAATTCATATGGCCCTAGCCAATGCATTCTAAATTTACCAGGATGTTGGAAAAATTTACTGTCATAGAGCAGGACTAGGTCTCCCTCCTTAAAATTCTTCTTCTTAATATGTCTATCATGCCAAGATTTGTCTCTTGCTTTCTGTACTTCCTGGTGAAATCCTACCAGAATCCTGTCCTCTTCCATATTCATTAGTTGATTTAATCTCTCCTTTATTGTGCCTTTTTTTGTCATGTTAGTAATTGTTACTACATGCAGACTGAGTACCAAGAATTAAAATGGTACCACTGCTTCCTACCCATAAACCAATCTGAATGGTGTATGTCCTGTCAACTTCTTAAATGTGGTCCTATATTCCCATAATACTTCTAGTATTTTCATGTCCCAATCATCCCTATTGATGTTGCAGATATTTGTCAGAGCATTCTCCAAGATCTTATTGAAGACTTCTACTATTCCATTTTCCTAAGGATGGTATGATGTACTCTTCTGGTGATAGACTTCAAACTCCTCAGTCATAGCCCTGATGGTATTGTTGATAAAGTGAGTCCCTTGGTCACTCATAAACATCCTTGGACATCCAAATATGGTGATCACTTGCTCAAAAAATAAGTGTGTTGTTGTCTCTGCACTACAGTCTTTTCTTGGTGCTGCTTCTGCTCATCTTGTTAAGTACTCAGTCACAGTAATGATATATCTATCTCCTAACCTTTTTGCTGGTGGATTGATTGGTCCAACAAATTTTATTTCACATTTGTCAAATACCTGCAAAGTTACTTGTGGTCTTAGACACATCTCATCCCTTCTATTGGGTTTTCCAACCCTATAAAAAACATCACATTTTTTGAAATATTCCTTGGCATCTCTATGGACTATTGGCCACCATAATCCTATGTGAAATACCTTTTGCGCGGTAGCTTTTTTTGCATAGTGTTCTCCAACTATACCTTCATGAGCTTCTGCCAAAATGCTGAGCCTTTCATGTTCTAATACACATCTTCTCAAAATACTATTTGTGTCCATCTTATATAAGTGTCCTGCAATAAGTTGATATTCCACAGGTCCTACTACCATATTTTTCTTCTGCGCAGTGCTAAAATCTTGTGGTGCAACCCCTGTACTTAAGTATTCAATAATATTAATGAAATATTCATCAACTATCTATACTGAAAACAACTGTGAATCAGGGAAGTTGTCTTCCAAGTTGGTAGGTTCTTCTCCATTAGTTACCCTTGATAGGTGATTAGGTCCTGCATTTAGCTTCCCTAGTTTGACTATCACTTCAAAATCAAATTCTTGGAACAACAATAGCCATCTACAGATCCTCCCCCGCAACACTATATTTTTGAAAAAATATTTGAGGGCAGAATGGTCTGTGAACATTTTAAAGTGTTTCCCCAGTAAGTAGTGACTGAACTTCTGAAGTGAATATACCATGGCTAGCCCTTCTCTTTCTGTGGTGTTGTAATTCTTCTATGATTCTAACAATTTTCTGCTTGCAAAGGCTATAGGGTGGTCTAAGTCCCCTGCGCTTGGCTGCACCAAAATTTCTCCAAGTGTTATGGCTGATGCATCTACATGCACATGAAATGTCTTTTCCTAATCTGGGAATACCACGATAGGTGTTGTGACCATATTTTATTTTAAGGTGTCCAAACCTTGTTGACAGTCCTCATTCCATTGAAATCTAATATCCTTCTTTAACAATTTTTCCATTGGTGTAGTAATCTACGCATACCCCTTTATAAATTTTCTGTATGTCCTAGTGTTTCTCTCAACTGGCGCACTGACTTTGGTGGTGGTAAATTGACAATGACTGCAATCTTATCAGGATCCACTAGTAAACCTTGTTTACACACTATATGTCCCAACAATATTCCAAAAGGTGTCCCAAAAATGCATTTCTTAATATTCAATGATATATGACATTGCCTGCATATTTCCAACAACACTCTTAACACTTCTACATGATCTTTTAACAGACTATATACAATCCAATCATCCAGGTATACTTCTATAAACTGATGTATGAATTCCTTAAAAGAAACTATGACTACTCTTGAAAATATGGCTGGTGCATTGTTCAACCCAAATGGCATGACTGTATATTGGTAGGATCCCCATTATGTAGAAAAAGTAGTCTTATACCTGTCCTCTGGAGCTATTTTGATCTAATGGTAGCTTGAGAATCCATCTATAAATGAATATGCTTCCTCACCTCCCAAATTATCTAAGCTTAATCTGTAAAATGGGTAGGGAAAGGGTCATGTAAGAAAGCATCATTCAATTTTCTCAAATATACACAAATCCTTATCCCTCCTTGTTTCTTTTCTTGGGCTACCATATGACTTATCCATTCAAATTCCTCTACTTGTTCTATGATACCATCTTCCAACATTCTGTCAATTTCTGCTTTCACTTTCCGCTTATACACTGGATTTAGTCTGTAAGGTCTCTGTCTAATAGGTCTTGCCTCAGGTTGGAGAGGTATCTTCATCTCTCCTAGCTCTCCTTCTATGCCTTTCATCTCTGTAAAGGTCGTTGGGAACATGTCACTGTATTCGCATAGTAACTATGCTATTCTTTCTACCGTTTGTTCATCCCAATAGTCTCCAATACTTTCCATTTTAGGATTGTGAGTTGTCCCAATGTTTACTTTATTAACTTTGATTGGTGCAACAAATACTTTTGACTCCAAAGATGGAACTTCCACCTCTATTTCTCCTTCAATTTCTGTAATCTGAATGTTGCGCAAGTCACATTCATCTGGTACTTCCTCTTCAACACGATAGCATGAAATTAGTTCTTAGACTATCTATTTGTTCTATTGTTGATACTCTATCATGATTTCAACCTCTGGCTCATCAATAAATATCACACCTCTTATATTCTTCAACATCGAATCAATGTTGGGGTTCTCATGTTCAAATGAGAAAGCTACTACAAAGTTCTGTTGTAATGTTGTCCATTCTATAGTACCTCTATGCATCTCTTGGTCTATATACCATTTCTATGGGATTCCTTCCAATGTATGGATGAAGTGATGAGTCCATTCCTTTGGTGGTGTCCTCCTCCATTTTTCCTTGCACTTTTCCAAGTGTTCCACT
Organism: Picea engelmannii; assembly: GCA_009831015.1. Taxonomy (NCBI): domain Eukaryota; kingdom Viridiplantae; phylum Streptophyta; class Pinopsida; order Pinales; family Pinaceae; genus Picea; species Picea engelmannii. Next base: position 29,596 of record ML838742.1, read on the forward strand.
AGTTTTCCTTGTCCATCATACTTCTGCATTTTACTGATCCCCTGTTCTACACCAAATCTAATGCACAGTATTCGTTTACATTGATAACAATCCTGAATGGTTTCTTTGTGTGCACTCCACCATCTTGTAGGTGTGGCCTTGAGTGAAATATCTAGGGCTAAGAGCCTTTGATTTTATAATACTTCCTCTTCATATTTTATCAGAAATTGCTCTAGATCATTTACCCCATGAAAACTGGGAGGTTCTCTTATCTCTGTACCAACCCTTATTACTGTGCGGTCTATTCTTGCACACCTTCTTGTGGAAACTTCATTTAATCAAGGTTTCCAATTCTCCAAACTTGTATCTAAGTCGAAAGAACATGATGTGATTCTTCTCTAGCTGAGTACCCCATCTGTAGTTGAGTTGACATAATATTCTTTGCGTGCAGTGGTTTTGTACAATTGGTTTATTTCCTCAAGATCTAAATAAGTGGGTTCTACAAAAAATTCTCCTTCTAAAGGATCTAAGGGTGAAATGACTCTATATTCACTTGATTCAAATGCCATTTTTCTTGTCTTCAAGTTGATTATGGCCTGTTTATCAAATTCCCAATCCAATCCAAGGGATTCTATATAAGGTGTTGTGCCATCTACTATCTCTATTACTTCAAAATATGCCATAGTGCACACTCCATACAAATCTACTATCACACCTTTAATCCTTCCCATTGGTAAAACTCTGTGTTTATTTTCTAATTTCAACTGAACAGGTGAATAGCCTTGTTTTTCTTGAGATTGATTCTAGGCTCGAAGAATAATGTCAGGCATCATAAAATTAAAGAAAAGTTTTTATAATGCTTTCTTCTACCTTCAGTTTTCTAATATGAAACTTTGAGTGAAATTTATAATAAGAAAATACAGAGGCAATATCTCTTTCTTCAAGTCAAAATTATAATTTTTTGTGATGTGGAAATGATTCACAAAACTGTTAGAAAAAAGTAAGGGATCAATTATAGATAAGTCTTACCTCATTCATAGTACAAGAAAAGCAGGATATGTATCCTCGACAGATGATTACGAATGTAGAAACTCACATAGATTACAGGTCTTGTTTTTACTCAAAGTAAGAACATAGGAAAAATTGTAGTTGAGCGGACTTCCAATGCATTGAGATCACAACCGTTGTATTACTAAGTTGTAATCATTCAATCTTCAAGAACCATATAAATGAGCTAATATGAAAAGAAAATGGAAATACATGGGAAACACATAACTCAATAGAAATGAGACTTAGAATCTCTATCTTCTCTTTGTATTAATATTCAATAAATACTCTCTTTTACATTCGATGAGAAGAAGCCTTGAATAGATATAAAATATACCTATTTATACAAAAATTGCCTTAACTAGAAGTAGTTAGACATTTCAAATTTTCATATCTAAATATAGAATACAATCGAAATCTAACAACAAAATGCATATTTTTCCGATATACGCTTGATATGCTTGCATTTCTTTTTCTCCTCTATTTGCTCGCAGATGTGCTCACCTTTTTCTGCTCATTAAACTGATCACACATCTTCATTAATGCTACCACACATATATAAGGTCCAATGTTTTCATTCAAATCGAATGCAAATATCTTTTTATGCACCAGTGGTAGTTTCTCTTGAGTCTTCATGATTGCTTGAGCTGTAACTTGGTTTTACCAGTAGCTCATTTATCTTTTGTAAATCAATCTGACAAGCCTCCTTAACCTCTCTATCCATCTTCTTGATTTCTTCGAGGTTTATCTCCCAAGCCTTTAAAATCATTTCTCCCTTCATGTGATCATATTGTGAAAAAGGGGCGAGACTAGGAAAGTTCACTTTCTGTCTCCAAACAATAAAATCATGGAATTTGGATCTAGCTGCACAGGCTTCCTTTTATTTGTTGTAAATATTCTTTAGAGAAGTGTTGATTCTTTGATAATATTTCTGGATAGTATCCATGGCTTGATATAGATCTAACTGAACATCTCCCAACCTTTCATTTATCTCAGATGCTTGCATTTTGAATGCAACATAGTCTATTTTTGTTTTTTCTAGTACAACTCTTTGTGTCTGCAATTGCTCAATTATACTATTTTGCTGAGAAAGCATTGAGTTACTTGACTATATATTTTGGACACTCACCTCCAACTTCTCCTGTAGCTGCTTCATTTTTTGTTGATAGCCCAATCTGATTTGATCAGTGTCAAAATTCATTCTACTCCGGAAGGTTATTTCTACGTGTTGCATCTCATTTTGCAATTTATCAACCTGAAGATATTTTTCTTGTAGCTTCTTAGTAAGATTATCCACTGACCATTGATTGGTAGTGGCAAAGTCTCCTAATGAATATGCAACTCCTTTATCAAATTCAGGATCATTTTGTTCCTGTCCATCATACACTATTCTATTTCTCTTAGTGACCACTCCTTCCTTTTGCTAAGATTCTCTTCTTACGATGGATATTATTTTCTTGTTGAAGAATAAACTTGATGAAGGCATCTCCTCAGGAAGAATAGGTGTGATTTCATCTATATGAATTTCCTCTGAATTAGGACTTTCAAAACTTGTGGTTATGGGAGTTAGTGAGAGAATAGTAGAAGTAGTGCAGTGAAATTCTCTGGACTTGTGATACTTTGAACAACATAAGTAGTAGCTTATGGTGAAAAAGGGAAATCATGTCCTTGCTTCATAAAGGCCTCAAAAGATGCTAACGTTTCTTGATCCTTTTTACCTAGCTTTGGTGTATTTACATTTTTAATTAACTCCTCTGGATTCTTTTCCACTTATTCAAATTGATCTGCAGCCAAGCTACCTTGTTGGGGCTCTGTGGATGCTATTTCCTGTGATGGAAAGGAAATATTAGATTCTCCTTGTAAAATATTTGGAATCCTGGTCCTTCTGTGCTTTTGAAAACTAAGAAAACCAGACTACTGATCTGGCAGTAGATTTTGAACTCTGTTTTGAACTTCCTCATAAGCTCTAACTCCTTTGAAAACATTAGCATAAGGGGAATATTCATGAATGCACCTCCTCATATTGGAATGAGCTAGATGATTCTCAACCACCTTATGAGGATCATGTCTTTTGAATTCAATATCAACCAATTTGATGTCCTCCAAAGCTGCTGCTTCAACGTATGCCCGAAATCAAGTACATGTGAACATACCAATATGTATAGGAAAGGAAGGCCATACTTTCTTTTGTGTCGCTTTCAATTCCTTAGTAATCCCTCCTACCACTATTTGATATGCCACCTCTCTGAAAATCAATATATTAGGAAAGAACTTTGCAAGGGAGTGAGGCAAAATAGAATAACCAAATACTCTGATGCAAGAGAAATTATCTTCAATGTACCAATCTGCAATTGCGCCCAAATTTCCTATAATAGGTTTTGAAATTCTGGGAGGAGGATGTCCGTAAATGGCCACATGAATGGGTATCACTACATTGTGACATATTTCATAGAAGAAATCTTTGGAGTTTTCTTCCCATAACTTTGAATGATACAAATGAATGGATTCAGAACAAACTGGGGTCTAGATCCAATTCATGAGAGGAAATGGAGTCATAAAGAAGATGGAATCCATGATGTACACAAACATGTAAAAAATAGCACATTTCCCCTTAGACTTCAAATATTTGTACTCGAATACCTCATTAGCTAGGTTATCTGACGACATTTTTTCCCAGTTGAAAGTATAACCATCAACAAATTTATGGATTATAGATACCCATTCCACTATGAAATGTGCAGGGTTTTTCCTCCAAAATAACCGATAGAGCATTATATATAAAAAGTGGGCATCTAAAGATGCTGTGGAATATATGCCATGAGCGTCAGTCCTGAACTTGGATGGATTTCCCCACCATGCTTTAATTATATCATGACCAGTTATACCACATTCAATGCATTCCTTCCGTTCGAAATATAAAAGAAAAGATGAATTATAAGTGTATTTCGGTTCAGAGGAAAGTTTATACATTACTTGTAGGTCTTTTGGTCGAAAAGAGATGACAAAAGTCTTCTGGTGATTGGAGATACTTCGGGTTGGGATATCTACATGATCCAGGGCCCAACTTATCATGCATTGTAAGGCATAATCTTTGGTCAGGCAACGATTCTATGCAATTCTGACTCAGCCACCAGTCTGAGCTTAGCCGATAATTTTCGTCATCTTCTTCAGTGGAATCATCATGGCAAAGAAGAATCTCATGTTCCATAATGTCATACACCTGCTTCCAAGAATTGATAGCATATGCAATTCGTGCAATAGTGCCTGAAAGAATATCCATGTTAGGGATGGAGTCCTTAGTTGGCGATTCTTACTTCTTCCCTACTTTGCATGGCAACATAATTCTCAGAAAATGAAATTAACCTTCCAGTGATAAGAAAAACTTATAAGATTTCAATCATTGAAAATATCTGATTGCAAATGATAGAATGATTTGAAGCTCGAAATGCTTTTATTCATGAAAATAATAAAGTCTAACAATCTTCGAATTGATCTAGTGACAAAAAATTTATTCAAGAAATCAATGGAGTTTATTACCTGGCATCGTGATATCTATCTAAATCTTTCAAACTTTAACAACTATAAATGTAATTAATCTTTGGCAGTTCGACATTCAGAGGTTTTGAAAGTAGAACAATGGAAGTCTTCCGAAGGCTGAATTCTCGGAGAAGCTAAACACTAATAATTCATTTTATGTTTTAATTAATCATATTTTGAAATCTTTTCATCCTTAAGTACTTCGGGACTTTGGCATTCGTGAGTTGTGTATGTAGGATAATAGTGATCCTCCGAAGGCCGAATTTGCGAAGTGATTAACTAAAAGTAAATCACGATTAATTAAACTTATTTTGATGTTTTATTTGCTTTTTTGAACGTTTTTTAATTCATTAACAAGTGCTTCAGCTTTTAGATACTTCTACGGTCATGAACTCACTCTTTAATTTTTCTCCCAAAGGAAAATTTCCTAAAGTGACGTGGAAATGATGACATCATCTTAAATGACGTGTCAAGAAAATATGTGTGACAAGTGTCATCTAAAATACACGAACGATTTGATTTAAATGTTAAAAATACATGCCATGTGTCAGCCCACAATAGAGTTTTTATGACAGGTGTCATAGACCCATCCATAGATCTTTTTAACAGATTTTCGGGGAAAAATGACTTCGGGACTTCAGAGCTTTGTGACATCGAGGTTTTCGTTCGAACGATGATAGAAATCTTCCTGAAGTGTAAATTCCTGAAATAACCATTGGATGTTTGCTCTTAACGATCACACAACTTTATGAATTTGAGAACATGAGAACCACTTGATCATATTAGCCAAAATTTTTGACGGATGATATTGTAAGCACCTGTTGATAAATATAGAATATAGATTTTATTCAAATTTGAAAGTGATTTTCCTAAGTTTTTTGGTGATTTTTATTTTTAAAGGTAAAAACCAAAAGATTACAAAATTCAAAAAAGTTTAAAATTATAAGGTGTTCTAACATAGGCTCCATCTGAGGATTGTGGCTCCCTGTGAGGCATGAAAGAACAATAGACCATGTGCCTTTATTGGGTAAATGGAGTCATTATTGCTTTTATATTTTCGAAAAATATTTTCTGGTTTTATTTAGAATTAATCATAAATATAAACATGAAACTAACCAAATCTAAAAAATATTTAAAGCACACTTAGTGATTAATCTCAATCCAGGCTAATAAGAGTTTTCTTTTCTTGAAATTGATTTCAGATTTGTTTAAGAAAATCAAAGTAATTTTAACAACAATATAAGACTTCAAACAAATCTGTTTGCTTCAAGGTTATACAGATGTAACACGTTTGTTTTAGGGAATCCCATTTGGTTCAGGATAAAAATATCATCGGAAAGAGAACTAGAAAACAGAGTATGTGATATAGATGTGTATGAAAACCTTACATATATCATAGATATTTCTTCACTGCCAGTGAGCCTGTTCTGTACCCCGGTGAAGTTACCTACTTTTCCCATTGAATTTCCTTTCACCACTTCCATAAATGAATTTTATTTTACTTGAGACGAGGGAAATCAATTTATGAATTTCCTTTCATCATCTCTTTTGGACAAGATGGGGGCAATCAAATTTTGAATTTCCTTTCACCATCTGTATTTTATTTATTACTTTGAAGTGGGGGCAATCAATTTGTATATAACATACAAGGGATGATATTTGTTTAAAATCTTTAATAAAAAAGAAAGTTTGTCTACATTTTTTTAGAATACTATGAGATTAGATTTCTTTCGATTTTAAATATACCTTCACCTATAGGTTAGTTTTGGGAAATTTATTCATTTCAGGGATAAACCTTGATCAAATTTTTCATATTTTAAAATCTGATATCAGATTTAAAATTATTAGGATTAGCCTAGACATACTTTTTTCAATTAAAATAAAAGAAAAGTAAGAATTTTTGCCCAATCTTGTTTTGAAAATGTTCTTTTAAGTTTTTAGCATCACAATAAGTCTTCTTAAATGTATGTATATTAATAAGATAAGAAATGAGAAAGAAAAACCAGGGAGGAAAGAACTAAGGAAAATGAAGAAATGAACATATCAAAAATTCAGATGATCTGAATCAAAAGTGTTTTATTTCCACACGAGTTTGTATATTAGACATGTGTTCTTAATAAGCTTTGACCCATGTGTGTGTGTATGTATATATTATTATTATTATTATTATTTTAATTACTCAGACTTCTTTCAAATTTATTTATTTTTTAATAGTTTTCTACATTTCTAGTCTTTTTGATTTGGTGATAATGTTATTATGAGAAACATTTCCTTCATATTTTGTTCAATCAAATTTTTAAATTTTATTTACACCATAATGAAGAAAAGGAAGTCATACCTTATTTTGTTTTGAGTTTTTTTGAACAAGGGATGTCATTCGTTTATCACTTGATTTTGAAGAATCCAAAAGAGGGAAATATGAGTGTTATGTCTTTCTAATGCATCACCTTTTGTTTTGCAAGATTGATTATGAAAATATTTACATCAATTGCACTAATCACTCAAATAATTTACAAGAAAGGAAAATGTAAAATTAAAATTAAAATTGCCAATGTCAATCCAATTCGATATATACAATGGAAACCTAAAAAGTAACTACTGCATAAAATGTTTTAAGAAACGCCCATTAATAGGGGCCTCAAGAATATCTCTGTTAAGATTTTCAAGAGAGAATGAATTTCTCCCTTCAGTAGCTGCAATTTTAAAAGGTCTGGACAAGAGATGATCACAACTTCCATGTTTTCCCACATCTTCTTTTCTAGCTTCCCATTTTGAGACTAAATCGCCAAAAAGAAACACCCTGTATTTAGATTTTTATTTATTTATTATTTTTTTTATTATTATTATCAAAAATGGCTTTCATGTTATCCTAGATTTTTTGGAGCTTATCATCCACTTGTTCTCTATTTTGCTATACTTCAATGATTTGATTTATTCTTCTTGTAAGATCGTTCAGTTCTTCATTCGCATCCTGCCATAGTTTTATCACAGGAAGAGAGAGATTAATAGAAAGTATAACATCTGTACCATAAACTAATTGGAAAGTAGACATACCTATGGATTTCTTGGTGCTAATTCTATTTTCCCATAAAGCATATTTTAAATGTATATGCCAAGCTTTTTTATTTTCTGTCAAAACCTTCTTGATTATAGTCATCAGACTCTTGTTAGATGATTCGACCAACCCCTTTCGCTAAGGATAGTAAGCTATAGAATGGCGTAGAATAATATTATATTTTTGACAAAAATTGATCATTGCAATAGATTTAAAAGCCTGCGCATTATCAATGAATATTTTCCTAGGACAACCAAATCTTGCTAGGATGTTCTCTTCCAAAAACATTATTACTACTTGTTAGCACTAGGAGTCACCTTCAAATTGCACGAAAGGCAAGCCCAGTACCCATCAAGTTATAAGTGAATGTAAGGGTGTTTAAAGGGTCAAATGGAAAAGGACTCAAATGATAATGCTCTAACTCAAATAACAGGGCTAGCATGCACCGAAAATTAAGGTCTTGGATAACTTCAATTAGTAGTTTGGGAGTAAGTATGAATAGAGGGAAGACTTGAATGAGAGAAGTGTAGGGGCTGCTGTAAACATCAGGTCCACAAAATCCTAAGGAGGAAAGTTTCTTAACACAATATCTTCTTGAAATGAGAAACTAAGGAAGCTAAATAAACATCATGATAACATAATGATCAAACATCCATCATAACATCACCACAATCATTCATGTGAATCATTCAAAGCATAAACATTTAGCATCAGAAGCAAATAAGATGAAAGAGAAGCTAATTTCTATTAGTCAAAAAGTCTTAAGTCCAGTACATCACTAGATCACAATTACTTCATCAAAATATTACAGTATAAGGGAGCCTTGCTCAACCATCCAAACCTACTAAAGCAATTGATCTATCTATTTATAACAAAATGGAGGCAACAACTGGAAGTACGAGCTGGCCTCCTTCCCTTGAAAAAATCTAAACATTTATTTGATATAACAACTTATCTAACCACCTATGCTATAAAACAGGAAAATGTTAGTGACTAATCCAACTGAATTTCAAACTATTTTGATTCCCTTTTGCTGCGCAACTCCTTGTTTTCCATGTGTCTTTCAAAGCATGTGGTTGTCTTCATGATGATAACTGCTGCTTCTCCATCCTTCTTCATCATCAATTTATCCAAAAGTTGTTAGCTTGGTCCTCCTAGATCCCTGGTCTTTATTGGCAGCTTTCGTGGGTAGCAAATCTGGGTAGAGCACTACAAGGAGAAAAGGTAGCGCTTGTAGGTAGCGTCATTGTGCTGCATATGTGTACAGAATTTGATCTCTGTGCAATATTAGGTAGCGCCTGTAGGTATCTCCCCTGTGCTACTTATGTGTACATACTCTGCTCTCTGTGCAATATTAGGTAGCACCCATGTAGGTAGCGCCTGTGTGCCAACCTTTACCCTCTGTGAAATATTAGGTAGCGCCTGTAGGTAGTGCCCCTATGTACCAATTCTGTTCTCCACCCAATATTAGGTAGCACCATTCAATAGCGCCACTTACATTGCATCTGTGTACAAATTTGGGTAGGATTACCAAAAAATGCACCGCCTTCAATCTTGAACATGTGCAGAGTAATTTGTGTTTTTTCATGATGACAAAACCATTTTACTTAGGTGCCTTGAATGTACAATAGGTAGTGCCCTTTACCACTGGGGAATATAGCACTTAGAAAAAACCCAAAACTCTGATAGTTAATGCTTAGAAGCCTATTTAGATGGCAGAGGAAATATTTGAATTTAGTTAACCATCCCAAAAAGGAACCATCCAAAAAAATGAGGCTTACCTTTTACTAGTTATTTCGTCATTTTGAAACTTAACCTCACACTCTTTTTGGTAGAGAGAGGGTCTTCAATTGGCACAACATACTTCTTCTTCTTAGCATTGACAGGCTTCTTCAGTGTAGCAGTGCTCTCCTTAGCTGTTGGTTTGTCATATTCAATGGCAGCTTCAACCAACACCTGTAAATTTCTTTGGGCTACCTCATCTTGAAAGTGCTTCAACTCTTCCTTTAGCTTCCTATTATGAGAATGAAAGCCTCTGTTTTGCCTGTAAAGATTCTTTAATTGTCTATGAAGGGGATGATACTTTCTTGTTGCAAACCTTGCTAAGTCAAGGGTGTGACTGTAGCCATCCATGAGCTCTTTCATATGAGCCAAGTTGACCTTATCTTCCGCTTTAAGACAAGCTATTTCTTTTATTGCATCTTTAATATGCTTGATAAGTCTTTTGTAGGTCTGACTGTCAAGAGGAGCAGTGGCATGCACAGTCTCACTAGGATTTTTCAAAGACTCCTCTTCCTCCTGCATGTGAAGTGTCTTGTCTACCTCATCAGGTTCCTTGATGGATTTACTTTTATTCTTCTTTCTCAGCATAGGGGTTTCATATTTTCTTTCAACATGCTTCTCAATGCCTTTCTTAGAGGTTTCATCTTTTCTCTCGAGAGATCTTTTAGTACCTTTACCTTTCTTTACAGGGGATTCTTGTTTTTCTTTCACAGGATTTTCAATGCTTTTTCCCTTCTTCTTTTGAATAGGGGCTTCTAGTAAGGACTGTTCTTTGAAAACCTCCTTAGGAATTGATGACCTTGTGAAAGGTCTTTTACTATTAATTTCGAATGTTGGAGGAGAAGAGGGAAAGAGAAGCTTCTTCCCTTTCTTAGATGAAGATTTGGTAAAAGAAGGCACCTCTTCTGACCCTGATGGAGGGGTTGGTGAAAAATCTCTGTGTGGAGAAGGACAAACTTCTTCCTCAGCTTCTGTGAGCTTCTTTCTCATCTATGAAACTTGAGTAGGGGCTCTTCCCTTTCTCTTCCCGCTGGTCCCTTATTTAGTTGCACTGGTGGGTGACAAAGGACTTTATCTCTGTGATTGAGGAGTTGGTTATAGATCCAACTTGAAATGAGAGGTAACAACAAAATTATCCCATGAAATCTCTTTCTTACCCAATTCCTCAGAGACTAGCATTCTGAATAATCCAGAGTGGAAAAGGCTAGAATCCACATCTTTAGATTTGGCTTGTATCTTGTCTGACATCTTACCTAAACTCCTCAACAAGTAATAGGGAATATTCATCTCAACCTTACCAGTAAAATGAAGCAACAACCTTATATGGTACTAGTACAATGTGTTAAATCTCCCTTCACAAGTAAAATCTCTCTGTATGTTCTTTAATAATCTGTCAAATTGTTCAATCAATTGACTCCTTGGCATACTTTTGGACAAATCAATGGCTTGGTATTCAGGTTTAAAAAGATCTTTTGCATAGGTTGAACTCAAAGCCATGGATTTGAACCACTTTTCACCTGTAATGGGGATCCCTGTTGCAGTTGAGATAGAGGCTTCAGTCACCTCAAACTCCAAATCCCCAACCTTGGTTTTCCTTCCATCAAACTGTAATGCAAATTGTATTTCTACCTCTGGATGACCTCTCTACATGTTTTGACAGAAAGAGAGGAACCCTACTCTTTGAAAGGCCTCTCTTTCCATGGGCTCTGTATAAAAAAGATGCATGTCCACCGGTTCTGTCCTGACCACCTTGCCACCTTTGTGTGTCTTCCTCGATTGAGGAGTCTCGATGGCTCAAAATGAGGGTTTTTAAGAGGCTTAAGGGATGGTTATGGCCAGGAAAGCTTTGAATCGGGATTCAAATATATAAGGCTGACCCTTTTAGATAGACTGATGCTAGTAGGCGACTTTAGGAATTGCACCCTTAGGCTTGTACAAGTATCCTGGAGTGTAAATATTGAGGGAGTAATCCAAAATTTTCCCTTTGAAATTGAGTGAAAGCGCTAAACTCCAAGATGAAAGGAAACAAGGAAGGCATAGAGGGTTTAGGCAGTGCCTTTGGGTAGCACAACGCATACACAGAGGATAGGATGTTTACAGTCTTGCGATCTGAATGAATGAGGCAGGAAACAATAAACTGACTTAGATGCAGGCAATGAAGATACAGTTCTGGAAAAGAAAGAAGACCAGGATATCATGCAAAGATGAGCCCCTTATGACTGTGCAAACTTGTCCAACCAAAACCCGAGTGCAAATTTCTTGTGAAAATTAATATGCAGAGGGGGGGGAACACTGGATACCTGTGGAGTAGACACTTGTTGGAATCTTCAATGAGATCTCAGGATGAGATTGTGAAAACTTCGTCCCTCGAACCCACTTCAGTCTCAAGCTTGGTTGCCTTGTTGTCACCTGATCAAAACTTGTGAATTTGCGCAACGCATCATTGTTAAGCCTTTCAAAAAAATAAACTGTCACCAGGGCTCGTTAATCTAAGATATGGTAAGCATCTTTAACTAACTTTTGGCACTGAAAACAAGGGACATCACATCAGTCGTGGAAATCATGACTTGAGGTGGAAGTATGATGAACATGATAGGCGCTACATAACTGCTTGATGAGTAGGTAGCGCATCCACTTCAAAACATAATTGGATAGGAAAGAAAAGACAATGAGGCATGCCTACGAGATCATGAGTGAGGAGGAAAGTGTGTCACATCAATCTAGTCATGGGAGGGGTCGACCTAGGGACAAGTCATGAAGGGGACCAAAATAAGTCATGAGATAAAAGGGTTCAAGGATCAAAAACCAATTTGAGGATCAAATTAGAGCTAAGACTCAAAAACTTTAATCATCTAAGGGGTCCTACCAAACATAAATTTTAAAGGGATGAGACCTTAAAATAAAAATAAAAATCTAAGGCTTGAAAAAAGATTGAGAACAAACTAAAAGACCCAAGGCAGTTTAGTGTGATAACATTGGCTCCACAGGGGATGGCATGCCCCCTGTGGGCTGCCAAGAATGAGTAGATATAGTGCCTTATCCTAGGGCTATGGGGCCAGTTATTGAAAATAAAATAAAAAGAGAATGATATTTACAATGACAAGAAGGGCCACTCAAGGCTCAAGCAAAGTACTTTTTTAGAAAATGCCCATTAACAGGGCCACCAAAAACCTCTTCATTCTCCATATTTTGCAACTTGAAAGTGTTATTAGAGAATACCTCAAATATTTTGAAAGGATCGATCCATAAATCTTCAAATTTACCGTGCTTGCATTTATCCTGCTTTGGTGCATCCCATTTGAGCAAAAAATCATCTAATTGAAAGTCCTCTTTGTTCACCTTTTTGTCAAAAGCTTGCTTGATCTTTAGTTGATGGTCAGTTGCTTTGTCTACAAGATGCTACCGGGTCTGCTGCACTTCAACCAGCTGCTGAATCCTTCTGATCATATGATCAGGTTCCCCTTGATAATCTTGGAAGAATTTTTCCACAGGTAAGGAAAGCTGAGAAGGAAAAACTGCCTCAACTCCATACACCAGCTGGAAAGGGGAAAGTCCCAAGGACCTTTTCACTATCACTCTGTTAGCCCATAGAGGAAATTTGAGTTTCGAATCCCATGCATTTTTGTTATCCTCTAACATATTTTTAATGATATTTATAATAATTTTGTTCGAGGATTCTGCAAGCCCGTTTCCCTGTGGATAGTAAGGAGTGGAATGAATCAAAGTGATCCCAAACTGTTCACAAAAATGAATTAATGGTTCAACCTTGAATGATGCAGCATTATTAGTGATGATTCTATCAGGACACCCAAACCTTGCTATGATGTCTTCCATGAAACCAATGATCACTTTGTGTGAAACATTCCTTGTGGGAATAGCTTCAATCCATTTAGTAAAGTAATTTGTAGCAGTCAATATCCATCTATGTTGACCACTGGAAGCGGGATGGATTTCCTCGATAAAATATAGGCCCCACTATTGGAAGGGTCCTGAGGCTTCCATAGGCTTCAATGGAAAATACTTAAGCTGCTGATTTCCAGAGAACTTTTGACACTTAGTACAGGATCTGATCTTAGCACAAACATCAGTGAAAAAATTGGGCCAAAAGTACCCAGCTCTGATGATCCAGGAGGCTCCCCAGGCTCATAAAATGCTCAAAAAGTAAAGTTCTTAGAATGGAATGAAACCAATTCCATTGCGACCGGCTCGTCGCGATGATTCCAACAGTATATTTACTTTCTCAAATGGACGTCGTATGCGAGAGTTATCGCACTCTGACCATTTTCTCAAACAACGAAAAAGTCAAAGGTCAAACTGGCAAAAAGTCAATGATGGCATCAACATGATGACAAAATGACATCACCAAAGACACCTCATGATGCTGATATGGCAAAGACACGTGGAATCATTTGACTGGTCATATGACATATCAAATCAGATTTGGACATGTGGCATGTGACACTTGTCAATTTTCGAGCAAATGAGGTGGTGCCACGTGGCCTAGGCATGGGCAACCACGTGGCACCCAGTTAGGGTCGAATGACAAGTGTTAAAAAATGTTTGGGGGTTCATGGGTTTTGAACCCACAACCACCCACCAAGACCAAACTTTAAGAAATGACCCAACACCAATGCGCCCATGTATTACTTGTTAAATCAAATGTGTTTAAATATATTTAAATTCTAATGTATATGTTATGGCAAGGAGGAGGGGGCTGGGGCTAAGCCCCAGCCCGTGGTCTTATACCATGGCATACAACCAGAGACACAGGATTTAAGGTGTGTGGGATTTGGATAGGGCCTATCCCTTGGAATTTGACATATCCAAATGACCACAAGCGCAAGTCGGGGGGGCCTATCCCTTAGGGCACAAACTCTTCTAGGCCCCGATCCCATGCAAAGCGCCCCATAACCAGGAGCTAGCGTAACTAAAGGGCCAGCGCTTGG
>ML838743.1:0-22004 GCA_009831015.1 Picea engelmannii
GCTCCACAACCAACAATGGCCACTATGGTTGCATCACAATCCACCTAAAATATTTCATTGAAATCAAAAGTGCCAACACCAATGCTTCTATAATATTCTCCTTTGATATATTGGTTTCATGCACTCAATCATCAATGCACATATCCCATTGAATCGAGTGATAAATTTTCTACAGAATTAGTAATGCCATTAAAGTTTCTCTCCTTTATGACATTATGAGGGATAGGCCATTCCAAAATTGGCTTTACCTTATCTAGATCTATGTGCAATCTATTCTTGGAGACCACAAATCCAAGGTGCACAAACTCCTCTTAAATAATTTACAATTCTTCAATTCTATGTACAACCAGTCCTTGCTCAATACTTCAAACAACAAAATCAAAGACTACATATACTCCACTTTGATCCTACTAAAATTCAATATGACATCCAATTAAATTATCACAAACTTACCAATGTAGGGTCACAATACCTCTATTAATAGTCCCATCAAAATGGTTGGTGTATTGATTAATATAAATGGCATAACCAACCACTCATACAAACTACCTTTGGTATTGAATGCAATATTTAACCTATTGTCTTTTTTATCTTGATTGAATTGTGATCACTTCTATTCAAATAAATTTTGATGAAGTGTATAATGCCACTCAAACTATCCACTAGATTATACATCCTAAACAATGGGAAGTTGTATTTGATTTTGATCTTGTTTGGTGCTTTAGAGTATATACACATCTTCCATTGTCCATCTTTCTTAAACACTATCAATGTTGGAGTTGTGCATGTGCTCATGTTCTCCTTGGAGAGTTTCTATAGAAAATAGAAATGCTATGAAAACTTATCACCTCTATGACATTACAATGCACAAGCCATTCCAAAATCACCTTTGACGTCCTTGGGTCCATTTTCAATCGGTGCTTGGACCACACGAACACAATGCACTCCAACTCCTCGAATAATTTGCACTTCTTCAAGTGTTTAAACCAATATTGAATGGTTCAAACATCAATGTCAAGTATTACATATGTTGCTACTAAAATCAATGTATACTACCACATAATTACTAATGTATGCTCATAATACCTCTATAATTAGTCTAATGAAAATTTTTGGCATGTTGGTCAATCCAAATTCCATAACCAACCACTCTCACAAATTTCCTTTGGCCTTGAACACAATATTCCACGTATTGCCTTCTTTGATCTTAATTTGGTGATAACTCATCTTCAAATCAATTTTGGTGAAGTATATGGCACCACTCAAACTATCTATAATATCATACATCCTAGGTAATGTGAACATGTATATGATTGTGATCATGTTCATTTCTCTATAGTATGTACACATCCTTCATGGTCCATCTTTCTTCAATAGTTAAAATGATGGAACTATGCATGAGATCATGCTCTCTCTAATCAAGTGCTTCAACAACTCACATGCATGTTGGTTCAATTATGTGCTTTCCCACAAAATTGTCCTATGTATTGATTGACTCAACAACATCATGCCTAGAATAATGTCTATTTCATGTGTTATATTCATTTTTAGTGGTAATAATTTTACCAAGTCTTCATGTGTTATGTTGTGCTCATCCAATAACTTATTTACTTCTATAGGGATCTTATTGGTGTGCTCTTCCACTTTCATTGGCATAATTGCATAACACTCCTTTGTCTCCTTCATTGCACTAAATAAATTCTTTGTTGAAAGCAGTAACAACTATTGATTCTTCATATTTCACTAGAAGCAACTAAAACCTCCTTTAATCCTTGGTGATGGTGTAAGTGTTCTTATTCCCATCATGTATTATGAATATGTTGTATTTCCAAGGTCTTCCCAAAAGTAAGTGGCAAGCCTCCATGGGACTGATATCGCATAGAATACCATTTGTATACTCTTCTATATTAAATGACACCTTAGATTAATTTGTCATTGTCACTTCATATCCACGTTGAAACCAAAATAGTCTATATCACTATGTGCTTTTGTCATGCTAAATTTAGCTTTTTGACCATTTTCATCACAACCATATTTTTGTGCTACTAGAATCAATTATAACACTAAAACACGTAACTTCAAACTTACATCTATCTTTAATGACATTCAATATTTTGGCACGTTTTGTTGCTTCTCTAGGATAGTCATGCCTCTATGCATCGTCAAGCTTTTTCCATGTTTTGCTCATGTTGTGATTTTTTGCAATTCCTTTAACACCTCATTTCCACACATTATCCTAGTGTGAACACTAAATTGACTTATGTCCCTCTTCTCCACAAAGTATATTAATGAGTCTATCACATGTAACCACCAAAGCCTATTCCTCTTCCTTCAATTTCTTCGCTTTACCACAACCTCTCTCTATCACACTAATTTCATGTCTTCTTAGACTTCTCATTATGTGCATCTTCCATCTTCTGTGTAGAATTGTACCTCTTCCTTTGCCTAAGATCTTCCTATTGGCCTTATGCATTGACTTCCCCTCTACCTTTAGCAATAATGAATACCCTTGTTCTACTGAACAAATTTCATGTAGACTTATCCTAAGGTTAAACTCTAAACCATTTACATACATTGAAACTTGTTGGTCTTTGTCTTCTTCATGTCTATCTTGGATTGAAATTTTATAGAATTATTCCATGCATTCTTGTACTCTTTTCTTCTTCTATATGAGGTTCTACTAATGTCTAAATAAGATCTACTCATAATCAATGGGTAATTTTTGCATATAGCTTCATGACCATATTGCTCCAACATGTAGCCTCTCCTTACACTTTCTAATTCTTCCACATTGAAAGAAATCCCATTAAATTGTAGTGTGTCCCTTCAATTTGGTCTTCAACATGTTAATATTTTCAAATCCTTCACTCTCCCTATTGAGTATGTTGAAGCAACTTTATATTAAGGAAGGGAAATATAGGTTTAGATGTCAATGATCGATGTGATATTTCTTAAACCAACATAAGATTTCCTCTTTTTCATGAGCCTATCATTTTAATCCCTTTGTTCCTGAGGTCACTTAGAGTCTCATTGATACCTCTTTGTGGTGTCCCTACACCTAGAATCAATGAGGTTTCTCAAATTTTCTCTCTCAAACAAGGATCTGCATATGCTATCACTCAACAACATACCACCAAACTACTAGGTCATCATATTTCATTACATCACTATCATCCATTGTTATGATTACAACATTACCATTAAGCTACCTCAAGAGACCTTCATTGATAAGCTCATAAACACAATGCAATTGCAACAAATTGCAACATTACAACTCATATACTAATGGAAATTGAAACTTTATAAACAATTAACCAAGAAAGTAACTCAATATTTATCTTTTTAACAACTTTCAACAAAAATATTTGCAAAACGATACTTATCCCCCTGTGTAAATTCCAACCTCAAGCTAAAGCATTGAAATTATAAATAGTTCCTTCATATTATCAAAAATTACTCCAATAAATGGTGATGTGTTACCTCATAAAAGTGGAGATCACTTGGCCTTTAGCTAGTTAAGGGAATTCACATATAACATGAAAGTCCTTGGTGATTTTAACATGAAGAAGTAAATGTTAATTGCCCCTTGTTCAACATTCCTTGCCAGCCTACTCACAAAGTAGGGCAAGAGTCAAAACTCACTAAACTCAACCAAGGGATGCAATCAATGTAACATCTAAATCCTAATTAGCCTATCTACTAGGACAACACCTCCTCATTAACATTTACATTGATACAACTCAACCAAGGGATGCAAGCATTGCAACATCTAAAGCCTAATTAGCCTATTTTCTAGGACAAGACCTCCTCATTAACATTTACACTGATACAAGGGATCAATACTCATTGTCAACATACTCGTTGGTTCAAGAAAAATGTCATAGCATTGCAACAAAAAGTAACCTACCTCCTACTACAATCATCCCCTCACAAGGAGAGTTCAACCATTATGAAGCTAAACATCAAATATTTGTCACTGTCAAAGGTTGGGATTTTGTACATAAGCTATACACAGAGGTCGGAAATCACTAGAGCCTAATGTTTTTCCTTGTTATTATTTTGCATGTAGAAGCTTCTTAGTGTGAAAATGTGATCCTTTGAGTTTCATAATGGTGTTTATATTTTGGAAGGAAAGTTGGTCAAGGTGGAGCATACTTATCGACTTGCCAAGAAATGTGATCTCAAAACGAAAAGGAAAGTTGGTCAAGGTGGAGCATACTTATCGACTTGCCAAGAAATGTGATCTCAAAACGAAAACTCTAGCATCAAAAACCTTCTTTTTTTTGWCAAAAACACCAAAATCAACCTCCAAGTCAAAAAGTGGTGTTATTAATAACACCATTTTGTTTTTCAAGGCTAAAATTATAACCTTTTGCAACCATGGCTTTAAAAAATTCATAATGTTGCCAACAAAAACTTAAAATTAACCCCAAATCGAGAAGTAGTGGTACTGATAACAACCCTTTTTTTCCTAGGTTACCTTTTGCAACCATGAAAAATTTAAAACTTCAAAAAAAAAATTAACACGTTTTAAATCTTAGAAAAAAGACACCCTCTTTTTCTTTTTCTTTTTCTATTTTTAATATCTCTAAAAGCTTATTTTATTTTTAATTAGAGAAAAAAACACAATTATATTATTTTAAAAAAACTTTAAAATGAAATTGAAAAAGAAAAAATCAAATTATAAATAAATAAACAAAAGGGATATAACACAAAAATAAATTTTAAAAATCCAACTTTGTTAATAGGGCAATTCTTGCAATCGCTGCCCCAAAGTTCTCCCACCCATCGCCCCTGCCCCTCCTTCCCCCTTGTCCTCTACCCTTCCCCCTTGTCCTCTGCCTAAAGGAGTGATGGGTAAAGGGAGGGGAAGAAGGGGGCTCCACCCCAAACACCTACCACTCATGTAGGCTTGTCAGCGACAAGCGATGGTGGGTGGGAGGTCGAGGGTGGCACATGGCAAGGAGTGTAAGGGGTATGGAGGGATAAGGAGGTGGGTGGCGATTCTGAGAATCGCCTCCCCATCAAAGTTGTTTTAATTTTTATTTTTGTTAATTATCATAACTTTATTTTATTTTTAATTGGATTTTAAATTTAAAAATAATAATAATTTGTTTTTTAAGTTTTTTTTATGTTTGTCTTTTTAGGTTTTTAATTTTTATTTTTTAATTTGTTTTCTTTAATGTAATTTTTTATTTTTAGTTTCATTTTAAAATTTTGATTATTCATAGTTTTGTTTTGTTTAATTTCGATATTTTTAATTGTTTAAAAGGTGTTTTTTTCAATGTAAAAAATTAAATTTTTAGAGATTTTTAAAATAGAAAATAAAAAGTGTGTTCTTTATTTTTGTTTTTGTTATTAAAAATTCAAAATCTATTTTAAAAGGGGTGCTACTAGTAGCACCACTTTTCGATCAGGAGTCGATTTTCACCTTTTTGTTGTCAACATTGGGAGGTTTTTAAGATTGTGGTTGCAAAAGGTTATAGTTTCAACCCCAAAAAACAAAATGTTGCTACTGGTAACACCACTTTTAGAAACAGGGGTAAAAATGACTAAATGCAACCTCTAAAAAAATGAGAACCAGAGAGTTCACGTGTTGGTAACTATGTTGATGGGTGAAAAATTAATATATATGTGATAAAATATGACCCTCGACAAGTTATTTTTCCTTTTTTGTTTCCTTTTTAAAGGATGGATTAACTTTCCATGGGAGTGTGGTCTGGCAAGAAGCAGCGAGGTGATCAAGCATGCATTAACATGGAGACCCTATTCAAAACCCCTAGAGTGGGTGTGGATGAGACTAGGTGTAAATCTCGAGGTGACTTTGATGACATAGTGTGACAATGTAATAAATAAGATCATATAAAATGTATTTCACAAAGACAAATAATGGAGTATGTTGCAACTTAACATATCTCATGGATGGTTAAATGGTTGCCACTTGTTTTCCATGTCTCATCATTTACCCTACCACATGTTGCCACTTGTTTTCCATGTCTCATCATTTACCCTGACACATGTTGCCACTTGTTTTATACTTGTCATGTCAATACCCCACCTTAAGTCCCATTTTGCAAATATTTTTGTAGATAAGTATTTTTCATTATAGTAATATGTACCTTCAACATGCCTATGACACCAACCCTAAGTTTAACATGCTTATGGCATCAACTATTAACTTTAAAGTCCCATTGCAAATATGTTTTTAAGTTTTTTCCATTATAGTGGTAGTGTGTACCTCCCACGTCAACTATTAACTTTGACTTCTCGTTGCAAATATATTTGTAAGTTTTTTTTTCCATTATAGTGGTAGTATGTACCTCCCACGCAAGGATGGAATTTGACGGGCATTTTACCCATCATGTGGCATTTTGCCCGTAAAATACAGCCAAAGATTTTATCCAACCGTCTCCGGAAACGGGTAACTAGATTGAGAAGACGTGTTTTTGATGGAGAATAAATTCTACAAGACGTCATTAAATTTTGTTATAAGTGTTTATTTATGATGGGGSCTAAATTCCATAAAACGCCATTAATACATTATCTCCTWAGAACCGATCTCCAAATTCCGATAAGAAATACCATTTACAAGTGGCCCGGTAGTAATTAATGGTCAGGTAGTTAATGCAGTAATTAATCTTTGTGCACAAAATTRCCTACCACTTTAGCTCGTTTACCCATGACACTAGCTGGAGTCTGGACCCACCCAGGCCAACAAATGGTTGTGTTGGTTTCACTGCAGTGGTGTCTCTGGATAGCTTCAGCAAACCGTGGAAGTGGGTAGCCYGTTGCATGGAGCAACACTTTGGATTGATGCARYSAGCAGAAGGATTGAGATATTGTAGCCGAAGGGATTAAGAGGACAACAGGTAAGGCTAAGGCCCTCTTTCCTTTGCAATGCTCTGTATTTGTGCATGCTCTCTTTGTATTTGTGCATCTTAATAGGTTCGATGATATTGGGTATGTCGGATACCTCCAATAATACCTCCAAATTCCATTAAGTATTTATCTCCACATTTCAGCATCCACATATGTGGGTGGGGGGTCAGAGGGGCATTAATAGAAAAACATATAACACTCTTAATTGGTTTCTTGTTTGTTTTTATGTGATTTTCTTTTTTTCATCGAAAATGGTAGGTTTTAAGTGGTTAGATTTCATTAAAACCCACATATAAATATAAATATGGAAGTTAAATTTTTTGCTAGTTGAAATTACATTTTTTTTTAAATAAATTTTATTTACAAATTAACTTACTCCTTCCTGAACACTTATCTGTGACACACAGTAGGTTGGGGTTACTACCTCTTACAAAAATTGCTTTTAAAAAACTACTTAAATATAAATTGAATTTGAATGCTAGATATAAATCTTGAATATAAATTTATGTCAAATTTTCACACAAGAAAATCAGTTTTATCCATGAACATCAAGCCTCAAGCACGGACAATGTGGCAACCATCATGCTCCTGCCAACATGAAAACATAGAGTTTATTTTTGAGCCAACACAATCACATTTAGATGGAAAACCTGAAACCCATAAAAGCGGGCCCCTAATTAATTTATTTTATTTTTCCCCTCCAGTTTCTCTCGATTTAAAAAATATAAAATTAAAACCTATGTTGGGCTGAGCTGAGTTTTTCCAGATTTAAAAAAATATAAAATTAAAACCTACACTGGGAGGGGCTGAGCTCATCTGAGTTTTTTTACCCAAACTCCAAAGAAAAATCACATATTAAAGAGTATAACATAATTAGGTGCATCGTGCACATCTCTAATTCTCAGCCTTGTGTTGAAAGGAGTGAAAGATTTAAAATATATCAAGGGTGAAGTTCTTGTAGAGGTTTTCTCAGTTGAACACAAACACTAAATATGGGTGAAAATAGAAGTTTACAATTACCAACACTATTTTATCCATTATTTCAAGCATGGTTGTTTCAACAAAAGAGAATGAGTGTTCTGGAACTTCCCAAGGTAAGCCTAGTTAATGTTGGCAACTTGCAAATGAGTGTAGTTGTTAATGTTTTAAGTTTTAACTAGTGTTGTATATAAGTATTTATCATAGTAATGGAAATTGGGATGGTATATAAATTATGGAGAGTTAGGGTGGAATCAATAATCCATCCTTTTTCCAAACTTTGATGGAATATATATTTTTAAAATAAAAATTGGGGAGTTAGGGCGGAATTGATAATCCATCCTATATCAAAGTTATATATATATATATATATATATAATTTTGATGTAATATACACTTTTAAATATTGTACTTTAATTGGGATGACATGTAAATTCTGGGAGAAATGGATAATTTTGATGTAATATATATTTCTAAATATGAGAATTTTTATTTACATAAAAATTCTCATAAATATTCACTCAAATCTAACTGAAATAAGTTATAACCTCCTTATTATAACTTAATAGACAACCTTTATATTCTCCTAAATCTACACTTTTTTCTACCTTGTTTGGAACTTATTTAAAGGAGTGTGAACGTTCAACTTATTTAAAACTTATTTAAAGGAGTGTGAGAGTTCAACTTATTTAAACGAGATGATCATTCTCCTAAATCTACATTTTTTCCCTACCTTTTTTGAAACTTATTTAAAGGAGCATAAGCATGTTTTATATTTATATTAAATATAGTCTAAAATGCTCTGTCTGTAATGTCTTTGTTTTCCACAACTCGTACAATTTTCTCATTTCTTTAGCCTCACACAAAATGTGTGCCCTCCCTTTATAGAATGGGTTTCTTGATAATACGGAATAAATTTATGTTGAATTTAATTTAATGTAATACAAAATAAATTTAAAATTTTTAATATAACTTTAATAATTGAAGAACAATTTTTTAATCAAAAATTCAATATTGAAGTTCTAATTTTTTATTAAAACTTCATTATTGAAGGGCACAAATACAGACATGACATTCTTTGACGGGAAATAAAAATACCCAAACCGTCAAAAAATATTTGTTTGACAGGTAAAGATGAATCCAAATTTCAACCCTGCTCCCACATGATTATGAAATCAAAGCTATCTTTAAACATTACAATCATAAGTTAAGACACTTTTATTAGTGGTACCTTGGCCTTGAGCTTAGCATCAGCAAATTAAAAATGTATTTTCAATAATACAACTTAGTATTTAAATATACATGTCACATGGTTTACTTGTTATCTTAAATGTTACAAATGTCTTTCCAATAATACAACTTAGTATTTAAATATACATATGCCACATGATTTACTTGTTATCTTAAATGTTACACTATGAGCACACTAAATGTTACAAATGTCTTTCCAATAATACAACTTAGTATTTAAATATACATATGCCACATGGTTTACTTGTTATCTGAAATGTTACACTATGAGCRCACTACCAAGGGAGCATTACACTCTCCAACACTATGTTCCAAAGATCACAGAAAATGGTTGTAATATACTTATTATTAACCCTTCTACAAAATCTCTATAAAAGTAGTGTTCCAAAGATCACAGAAAATGGTTGTAATATACTTATTATTAACCCTTCTACAAAATCTCTATAAAAGAATCGATATGCACTTCATTGAATCGAGGAAGCTTTTGATCACCTCCAAGTAGCCCAATAATTTAACCATGTTAGATCTCAATCCCATATATCATGAGGTTTGCATGCACCCCCCAAGGTTTGGAAGACTACATTCAAGTCGAAATATAGAATTTTTGAATGGCTTGCCATGAGCCCCCCAATGGCTTTGCCATATTTATGTGCCTTACTAATGACATACTTTGTCGGCATATTAACAAAATTGTCATTGGGCATCTAGATGATATCCTCGTATACATCAAAAAGTGGGATGAACATTTGTAGCATGTCTAGACCATTGTCTCCCTCCTACACTTAACACCAACTAAAGGCCACACTGAAAACACATTTTTTTAGAATAACCCTCCATTTTCTCCTAAGGATCTCTTATAGATTCCACTAGGCTCTAAATTGACCATGAGAAGGTGCAAGCATTAAAAGAGTGGCCTACACCTACTAATCAACTACCACAAATTCATTTGGCATTTCTATCATATTGGCTTCCTGCTCCACCTATTCACAAGAACTAGTAAAGGTTTTCCTTCAGCACACAACATGATACTCTTTTAAAATTATCAAAGAGGCAATATGTATAAATTATCAAAGAGGCAATATGTATAACACCAAAACTCAAACTGCCTAACTTCCAATAGCTTCTTTAAACTCACATATTATGCTTCTCAAAATGTTGTTAATGTTATTTCCAAGAAAGGAAGCCACCCAATTGGAAAATATTCAAAGAAAGTAGTGTTGTTGAACAACAATACATATGATAGTGTTCTATGTTTTGGTACAAGTTTTCATACATTGATGACATTGTAAACGAAACAATCATCCGAAGAGAACCAAATTACATTTTGTAGGTGTCTTAAGAACAACCCAACCATGGGTAAAGTGATCAAAAAATAGAAACCCAAAAGAGTTAAGAAGTTGGCTCATGAACCGCAAAAAAATATACAATAAATGAGTTGGGAATACAATCAATGAAAAACAAGAAACCCCTCCAAGAAAGAAACGCCAAGAAAGCAAGCCCAAATAAGACCCCAGATGTCGGAAGGACCAGGTCAGAGTGGCATGAAGCTCTCACATCAACAAAACCAAAAAGCAACGGCACCATAGACGACCACATCCTACGAACACCAGAAAAAAGAGAAACCAAAAAGTTGCATGCCCTAAAAAATGACCTCAAAGTGTCTACCGCATCAACAATGCACGCTCTTAGGAAGGACTGCAAAGCTCTAGCCAAACCCCCCAACTGATATGAGGAAGAGAGAGGCACCAACACCCTCCAAAAGAACCCTGATCTGAGCATACATACATCAAACCCTGAACAACCAACATCACCAGAGAAAGGCACTGCCAACATGAGTGGAAAAACCCCAAAAAAACCTTGTCGAGAGCAAACATCATTGAAAGCCTCCAATGAAAACCCAAAAGAAGAACAAACCAGGTCAGAGCGACATACATTCCTCTCAAAAAAAAGAGGATCCAAAACCCCAAATCCTGCCAGTAAAAAATCAGATCTCGACATCAAAAACTTTGAAACCAGAACCACAGAGTAGAGGGTATACATCAGACCCCGAAAAACACCCCCAGCATAGAGAGGGCAATCAAAAGTAGACAGCAAAGACATCTGCCAAAAGAGAGGGCCACCCACAGAGAAAATTCGACTGCAAAAGGAAGGCCTCACAAAAGAACCACAGACCACCAAAGCGGAAGATCCGAGCGAAGAAAACCAACCCCAAATCCACACAAAAGACAGGCCAAGCATAGGAAACGAGGCTCCACCATGCCCAAACGTAGCAAAGTGGAACATGCACCAACCAGCACCGAGACACTCTAAAACCGCCCCTGGGAGAGAGCACAGCGACCAACAATCACCAAAACCTCCTCGCGCATACCCATCGCCTCCGATCGGGAGGTCTGAGACATGTCAGAGCCGCACCTAGGAGAGACCACTGCCGCCAACGATCGTTAAGACTCCACACACAGAATCAAGTCTTCAAAGATGTGGTCTGCAGCTAGGTTTTCCCCAAGCCGCAACCCCATGTGGCCTATGTTGGTTTATTACATGAAACCAACTATTCCAAGTGTAATAATCATTTTGGCTGACACAAAAGAATACACCTTCAAAGTGATTCTATTGGTCATCCATGCAAAATCATTTTACTATAATTTATATCAACCAACCAAAACCTTGATGAGTACAAACCACTACCAGTGTTGCCTTGCCCTTAAGGATCCATATCCATGAACCTCATCAATGGCCTGCCTACAACACAAAGAATATTTTTGTTGTACTTTGTTGTTTCTTCAAAATAGTTATTGTCATCCACTGCCCTCACACTCTTGATGAATAGCAAGCCACTGAACTCTTCTTATAACACATTGGAAACACTACAACCTATCCTCCAAAAAAAATAACACCACCACCCCTTCTATGAAACAATTACAAAAGATCCATACCAACATCGAGAACATTCTCTTTAACACAAGCCAAGAACCACCACCCGTTTTATTAAACAATTACGAAAGATCCATACCAACATCAAGAATATCATCTTTAACACAAGCCAAGTAGGACTACCATTGGATTCCACACAATTTGACTTCATCTAGAAAAGGGAAATTCCAGAACACCACTGTCATAAGCTCAAACCCATTTTTTTTAGCCATACCTCATTCTCTCGTATATAGGACTGTCTTTTATTTGAAGCTACTAACATAATCTTCACATCCATGACATGGTTAATGTTTATAATCTCAACCTGTATGGATCCTTGCACCGAGCAGGTCAAAGTGTTGTGACATGGTTAATGTTTATAATCTCAACCTGTATGGATCCTTGCACTGAGCAGGTCGAAGTGTTGTGACATGGTTAATGTTTATAATCTCAACCTGTATAGATCCTCGCACTGTGCAGGTCCAGGTGTTGTATCTGTAAGATGTCCTTCTAGAACTACAGGCTCCATTCTCAAAGGACATATGCTTATTACACTCGAACATGTAAAAAGCAAACCACATCATATTTAGGGGTCAAATGGTCTTTCCCTTACAAGCCAAACAGATTTATAATGCTAGATTTGGACAATAATTATCACATATTCATTAGAAATTGAGGGCCATTTGTCTAAGTTTTGCTATTGTGCAAGTTAAGGTAGTTTTTAAATAATTCAAGCCCCACTAGTTGGCTCTGCAGAATAATTTAAATTTTGTTTTTTTATAAGACGTTTTTGTTCCATATCAAGGCACGCATGTAACATGAGTTCATTTTTTTCTCTTGACAAAAGGTCTCGTTCAAGCACATGCCAGTTTTACTTATACAAGGACGAGAATAAAAGTCAATATGATAAGACTTGGAAAAACGAAGAATGCAACTTAATTGATTACACAGACTGAAGAGAGTATGCAAATAGTAATGTTGAAATGACTCGAATTGTCAAATGCTTAAATATATCAAAAGCAGCACATGCTTTGCTTGATACAAGTATGCTTACACAGCAGGAAAGGAAAAGCCAATGACCATTCGGTAGCAAAAGTACCAGACCTAAGAGATACACAACTGGTAAAGTTGAAAATGACCAAGTTGTCTATTATTATGCCTGTTTTTGCAATCCTTATGGACACGGGATAGGAGTTTCGATATTATTTTTTGCATAAAAAAGCAATATTTTAAATTGGCATAAAATGAACATAGAGATGTGTTTTGTTGAAATTTCCTTTAGCATTGCAGTTTTTGGATGCAGCTTGCTTGGATATTATCTCTTATTTCTAGAATGGTGCACAAACTACTGTATATTGCAGTGATAAGTTACAGTGGTTATATTCCAAAAATGTATATGCAACCTTTGCAAAATAATACACATACATAACATCAATCTGCAAATTTGTTTTAATGCAATAATTCATGTGCCCCAGAAGACTAAAACAGCACCTCGGTCTACATAGCTCAACCATGATGAGAATTTCCAGCTCAAATGCTCATAGAAGTCCAACTAACGCTAAGATAGAGAATCATGCAATTATCACACCCAACTATGTGAGGTGATTTTTGTGATTACTAGATTTAATATTAATAATACAAATACCAACCCTATTCGAATTTAGCTCAAGGACCTCCAGAAAATTTGTAATCTGTCATGTCTATGATGTCATTACACACTGATCTGAAAGACTTCCATAGACCAGCAAACTTTCATGGACAGCAGTTGATTTTTATGCTTCCGAAATAGATCCTGTCTGTAAGATATGCTGCACTATAGCCTTAATAATCATATGAGACAATTGTTAAATGATAATCACTCTCATGGACTAAAAAATAATTGATGCCCTCCACTACTAAAAATACACAACAGTAGTAGAGGATGAATCTTAGCAATTACTAATGACAAAGGCCTGAAACCTCTTCGAGAACAAAACTTTTTCCATTGTTAAATTACATACCGTAAACTTCTCTCTAGAACTTTAGAACTGAAGTCACTTCTCTTAATAGCGCACAAATTGCCTCTTGTCTCCTTCGGAACGTTTTCCATAAGGGTTGCTTGAACTAAACTTATGGCCACTCTTCCTACCATCTGCTTTTCCTTTGCCATTTTGTACAGAATTCCCCACTTTCTTTCTAAATTTTGCTGCATTGCTATCAATGTTGAGGTTCACCTTAGGAGGACAAGTGAATCCAAAAGATGTAGCCACAGCCTATCATAAAAATAATTCAATCGCCATAAAATGTCAGCAGCACTTCTGTATGAGAACATAGAAAATTACAAACTAAGTATTCTGTCGTATGGTTATCACAAAGATTTACCTGAAGGTCAAGACGATGTACATTGAATATATCCTTCATAGAATGGGAATTGTATGCTAATAGGTAAGATCTATAAGCATCACGAGCAGATTGATGAAGATAATAATTCTTTTCAATCACTTTCTCCTGCAGTCATGCAACATAGCCATAATCTTTAAGTAAACAAAGAAAATACCCACCATATCAAAATGGCAACCACCAGAGTCCACTCAAAAGAGTAGTCACAATGAAATATGCTGTGACTGCCATTAAGAAAGCATACCAGTTGTGATTGCACATTTGCAGTCTTCTTATCATCGTATTGATACTCCTGCAATGGCACTTTAGCACCCTACAAGTGAAATAGAGTAAATTAAATGGAAAGTTATATTTCATCGAAGCACCAAACAGAGATCAATGTGAAAGACAGGCAAACCTTCAGGTATCGAAGAAACTGTAACTCCTCGGGAATGAGAAATAACAAAGCTTTGCCTCTCCCACCTTCACCTCGGGCAGTTCGACCCACCCTGTGGATGTACTCCTGAAATTTTCCCAGATTTGACATTTAAAAATTCAATTTCTATGCTTTAAGAAACAGAAGTTGAGACAAAAAAAATACAAAGAGATTGGTTGAGATACCCTTGGATCATCAGGAGGATCATACTGGATAATCCAATCCTGCATGAAAAAGTTTAATTCATCAGAAAGAATTCGTAAACAAACTTAGTCCTATAAATACCCACTTGCAATTCATTTGCAAAACAAGTTTATAGAGTAGAGAGAACCCTTCAGTTACCTTTTTCAAAACAAATACTAAACTAACTAACAATGCTGACAGGAATTCTAAGTGTAAATGATAAAATGAGACATAACGTGCCTGACAAAGGATTTTCTTCTAATATTTAGATAATTAAGCCTCCATGGTAAATATTTTATGGACTTAACTTGGTATATACCAGTTCCTAAGATTTCATAATCAAAAGATAGAGAGTTATATACCACCAAAAGTCCAGATCTCACCTTTAATCCAATTAACAGAATCAGTCTGTGTTGTCAATCTCAGTATCTATTCCAATATATAATATTTCTCTCCCATCATAAAATAATGACATCTTATATAGACTCCAGTTTTGACCCTTGTGCCCTGCCAAGAAATTCAATATGTAGTATCCTACTCGTAAACAGGAAAACACAGATCTGCCACTGGTCTTTTTATCTAAAAAATACAGAAAAAGCCTGACCGGATGTAGCAAATGGGTCGCCAAAATTGCGAGTATACTTCAAATTATCTAAACCTCCATATCTCAAAATAACCTTATAGCATGTGTCACTATTTAAAAGCCTACATAAATAGGCAATCAATTTGATTCCTAACTTCTCAATTTCTATTTTTGGGCCAGAGAGTAGCCAATCGGAGCATAGCATCCAAACCCTACCACTAGGATTTGTATGGTGCTCGATAGGGCAGCAGGCTCGGCCCAGGCTTGAGAGGAGCTTCTGCCATGGAAGGGCCTGACACCTCACGACCAACATACAATCATATCCTAATAGTGGGAGGGTCACACCTTTTGAGGCAAGATATTCTGAAATCCCTCAGGCAGATTTTTAGAAGTGGAAATCTCCTCAACCAATCAAAAACAGCTGTTAGGAAGTAAGCGCAGATGATCATGAAATGAATCCAGCCAAAATGGTGGATATAATAATCAAATTAAATCAAAATGGTCCAATCTGATCTGCAGATTAATGGGCCTATGGCCCTCTAAAAAAACTTTGCAGGACCAACTCTACCGAGAGGGAGCTATACCATTTCTATCTTGGTTAGGGCTATTTTATGGCTGCATTTGAAGCACCTGAGAAAAAGAGATTCGTTTTTTGAAGAAGAACGCCGTTTATGAATTGAGCAGGTCTATTATGACACTGATGTCTTTCTTGGCTTTAATCTAGGAGGGGAGACTGCTTCCAAAGTTACCTATTTGGATAAGGCTTCCCTTTCTTCCAATCGTGTTCAGGAATAATTGTGCTTCTGAAATGATTGGTGATTAATTGGGAGACTTTGAAAGTATGAAAGATCACAAAAGAAAAGAAACTGGCATCTTACACCAGGATCTTACAGTGAAATGGTCTCCAATGTCCGGTTCAAACAAGTTTGAAGCACTAGCTAACCTGGGTCCGGAGAATCTGAAAGGGAATAGAAAATTGGATGATCCAGGAAAAACAAATTCTCCAAACCCTACTGGCAATGACAAAAAGATAATAGAGCAGGAGCATTCCCGGAAACAAGTTTGAAGCACTAGCTAACCTGGGTCCGGAGAATCTGAAAGGGAATAGAAAATTGGATGATCCAGGAAAAACAAATTCTCCAAACCCTACTGGCAATGACAAAAAGATAAGAGAGCAGGAGCATTCCCGGAAAATGACCTAGAAATCCCTCTGAACAAACCTATAAAAATCCTGAAGAAGAGGAAGATCTCCGAGGAGAAGGAAATATTCAGGAAATCAATTATGAGTCAAGGGATCAGCCCCTGGGTGAAGAGGTTAGAGAAGGTCGAGAAATTCCAGCCTATCCATCCCCAACCAGGGTCAGTCAGATTTGTTATGATCGGGCCTTTCTTTCCTCTCCCTCCAGGGAGGAAATAAAGCAAAAGGCATCTGGGGCTGAAGTCAAGCAAGGAAAGGCTCAAGAAAAAGGTTTTGAATCCTCCAAGTCCTCATTCTCACAAGACAAAGATAGGCTAAAGCAGATCTTGGACAGGTAGTCACAACGAAAGGAAGGCAGAATTCAGGAAGCTAGCAGAGCTGAACACAGTGCCAAGGTTCAACGTCAGTTGGACCAGTATTCGGGGTTCTCTAGTACAGCCATCCCTCCCCCTAAAGTGAGATTGTTTCATGAAATATCAGGGGTGAAGGAGAGCTTTGAAGCGAAAATGGAGATTGTAAAAACTGTTGCAGTATTCATCCAAGAACCTATAATTTAGCTCAAAATTCTTCAAAAGAGGCACCTGGCCTTTACTTGAAAGTTCTTCAAAAGGAACAGCTAGCAGAGCAGTAGGCAATGCAATTTGGTGGAACCTGGCGAAATTGAGTATTAAGATGGTGGAGGGGAGATTCTGGATAAGTATAATCTCACTCCTTTGAATGGAATTTTGATCTTGTATTATTTAACATTATGGACCAAAGCTCTCCCTCTTAAAGTCTATCTGTTGGAATCAGGAATCTCCTTTCCAAAGAAAGGCAAAGATGTAGTAACGTCCATTGGATTTTGGGAGTTGATTTAAGCTCTATAATGGCCCCTGGGAAATCATGAGAGAAAAGGTAGATTGATAAGTCCCTCAAACACCCTCCTACAGGACTTTGTATCAAATAACAGCGTGATTGGTGTGGAGACAAAAGGAGGATGCTTTACTTGGAATAATAGACAGACTGGTAAGGCTTTTATTGCTGAAAGATTGGATAGAAAACAAATTTGCAGTGTTATCCTTCATCTCAAAGATAGCCATCTCCAATCACTGGCCAATCAGATTAGATATCAACAAAGGTACCAGGCTGCTAAACTCCCCTTCTAAGTCTGAAGCAATGTGGTTCTCCCACCCTAATTTAGGAAAGCCTGTCTCCTAAAGGCTCCAAAATGTTCATTTTCCATGGGAAACTCCAGTGTTAATGCAAAGCTCAAAGAATGGAATTAAACAGTTTTGGGGGAAATTTTCAGATAAAAGGAAGAGTTGGAATCAGAAATGGAGGAGGTCCTTTTGAGCCTAGCGTAAATTGATGCTTAAAGGCCAGCACTTTTGAGACAACCATGGCCTGTAAAGTACCCAACGTTTCCATTGCACCTCTTGTAACTGAACTTCACCACTCTTTACATTCAATTTGTGACTCCACCATCCAAATTGAATTCACGTGGCTCGCAATATCCTGTCCTGCTTCCTTGTAGAAGCAACTTTGCCTTCACATCCGAGGGCTTTCTTCCAAATTCGGCCTTTTCATCAACATTGTGTTTGAAAGACTTCACTACAGCAGCGAATCAAGGAAAAATAAACGTTTTGCTTAGCTTCTCTTTTCTGTCTTCTGCTTGGCTATTCCTCTCTCCATTGAGGAAGCTCCTCCAACTGCACATCCCACAGAGTGTTAAAGTACTGTTAGGATATAAGGCTTACTATGTAATAAAGTCACTTCATGACTTTAGGATATGTTAACATTCACTTTTTGTGTAAAGCGGGTCTATCCCACATTCATAAGTGGAAATGATTTGCTTAGTGAACAACGATTTATACGGAGGTAATCTCCATTGTAAAAAATGCACCAGTTATTCATTGATAATATCATATGGTGTTATTGTCAGTATCTTCCTTTGAGCTTAGTTATGTGACTCAACCGAAACCATGTGACATAGGACAGTGGTGATGATCTTACTGAAGAAAGGGCATTCTCTGCATTTTAAGAAGCCCGCACATTGAAGACAAGAAGGGATCTAGTGTAGTTACAGCTCAGCATGGATGGTTGTCCAAGAATTCGAGAGATTCATAATTCAGGAGTCCACGAGGTGGAATCTAGGAACTCGAGAATTCAACTCGAGAGCTACACCTTTACGAGGGTTACGAGGCAGCTTGATAGAGCTCTACTTGGTCCAAGAACTGTTTTCAAAGAAGAACTTCTGAAGATTGTTTGGTTCTAATGTTTTAGTTTTCAGTCAGTGTGTGTTATCTCCAATTAGCATGTTTTTCTTTCAGTATTGTAAGCCTTAAGAAGGGGTGTTAGGATATAAGGCTTACTATGTAATAAAGTCACTCCATGACTTTAGGATAAGTTAATGTTCACATTTTGTGTAAAGGGGTTTATCCCATATTCATAAGTGGAAATGATTTACTTAGTGAACAATGATATATAAGGGAGTAATCTCTATTTTAACAAGTGCACCATATATTCATTGATAGTATCATATGGTGTCATTGAGAGTATCTTCCATTGAGCTTAGTTATGTGACTCAACCCTATCTAGACTTTACTCATTTACTGATCTAGCTCATTTTGTAATAACTACCATTTGGGCTTTTTGTTCTATGCTTTGTCCTCTTCCTGATTTGGAACATTTTTAATGTCTTTATCATTGTGCTTTTCACACACACCAAGTAAGACTGCCCTTCCTTCAGCACCTTGCCAAAAAACTTGTATTTCCAACCTCACAACAACCACCATCATCACTTTTCCGATCTGATTTCTGAATTGAAAAGGGTTAGAAAAAACTTGCACTGTCATCCACAATTACATCTTGACTTATCATCACTTTGTTAGTGGCAACATCTATCAATTAATAGGTCTTATGTTGGTCACAATAGCAAGAAAACATCAATTTCCTACACTTTGCATCCAATTTCGTCCTCTTTTCTTCAGGAATTAGAACATATGCAACAAACCCAAAAAGCCTAAGATGACTGGCTTGTGGTTTCCTGCTCAACAGCCTCTTATCGCCTCTTATTGAACTTGGAAGGACTTCTAGCGCTGCTTTAGTAGGACATTTATTTAGCAGGTACATCGCAGTGTGTACTTCCTCCACCAATATTATTTTGGTGCTGCTCCTCCAACATGCATCTAGCCATTTCAGCCATTATTCAGTTCCTCCTTTCCACAAACCTATTCTGCTGGGGAGTATATGGTGCAGAGAGATGCCTTTGGATGTCCTCTTTCTTGCAAAATTCAACAAATTCGTTAGAATGAAATTCTCCTCTTACATCAGTTTGGAGGATCTTAATGCATCAACCAGACTCCTTTTCTACAACTGCTTTACAATTTTTAAACTTGCCAAAAGCATCAGAATTCTATTTAAGAAAGTAAACCGACAATTTTCTATGAAAATTGTCCAGGAATAGAAAAATGCATCATGCAACAAAGATGGAGGGTGTCCTTATAGAACTGCAGATATCACCATGGATCATCTCCAGCGCTACTTTGGTTCTCCAAGCTAATCCATCTTCAAAAGCCAATGTGTTATTTGTCTGCTAAACAAACCAAACATATGCTCATTACTCATGAATATCTGGTAATCCATGCACCATTGTACATTTTGTTAGTAAGACTCTCTGAAAATTTGAATGCCCATATCTTTGATGCCATAGACTGGTGCCGATTCACCACTGCTAGCCATCAATGCATGTCATTCTGCTACTTCGTCATCTAACGGTCTGTATAGACTTGCTCCTTCACACATGATGCTAGATGAGAGTGCAAAGCCTCTCAAGTTAAAAATCCACATGCTCCAAGACATGATCATGTATAAGCCTATCTACATAGAAGAGGAAAATAATGGGTGCCCTCCTACTACTGGAACGAACCTTTAAAGCTGTTGTTGTGGTCATTGACTGCATCTGGGTTTGATAACCATGTTAGTTTCAGTTTTAAAGTCTATCTTTACTATCTTAGTAGCAGAATGCAGCCCAATGAATGGGCATTTTGTTGTCAGAGTTATAGTCTCTTTCTAAATAAGAACAGAATGATCTCATCTATGTACTGCAAAATATATGTATTCCTCTGACAATGTATTGGCTCCTTCACTTTGGTTGATGGTCCAGCAGGGACGTCCTCCTCTTCTTCTGCTTTCTCCTTTTCCAATGTTGGTATAGGGGGTTTCTCCTGACCCTCCTATTCTGCACCCAATTCTAATGTTTTGTACATTTTATCCTCTTGTTTCAATGGTTATGATTTTGATTTTGGTTACTGTCCTCATTCAAAAGTTTAGCTTCTTTCATTTTATGTTTT
The DNA here is from genome assembly GCA_009831015.1 of Picea engelmannii. Taxonomy (NCBI): domain Eukaryota; kingdom Viridiplantae; phylum Streptophyta; class Pinopsida; order Pinales; family Pinaceae; genus Picea; species Picea engelmannii. The sequence goes on from ML838743.1 coordinate 21,108, forward strand.
ACTACAGTCTATCAGAGATGTTTTGACACTCTTCCGTATCCATCTACTTTTGAGTCCCCATTGACCTACTTTTTGGTCACTCGTAGACATTAATAAAATTTCTTATCTTATCTAAACTTAAATGACAAAAACTTTGGCTATCCTGCAGGCTTAAATAATATAAGCCTATTTTTCTAGTCAAAAAACAAATAAAAAGACTACATAATCTTCCAGCATGTTTCAATAATATAAAATCCTGCTAGAATTTTACATGCAAGTAGCACAACCAGAAAGTACAAGGGCACATTCCTTCGTAGTTGGAAAATATCAGAGATACGGGAAGTTAAAGGAACCAACAAATAAAGAAAAACACAAGTTTATGGTTTTGGTATCAAAAAGCACAACACATGCATTAAATTAATATAGAAAATCAAAATGTAGAGAATAGAACAGTTCATTACCATTGGAGATTCATAGGTCAATTTGAGTTCAGATATAGATATTAAATTCAGATTACAAGACAAAATGTACCGTATAAATAATAGATCCAAAATCTTAACTTTTAGATTAATTCAATGTCATTTGAGCTAGATATTGGGGCTGAGGCATATATGCTGAGTCCTGACATTCTTTGCCAATGTAGGGAGGGTAGTTTGAACTTTGTATAATCACAGCTGTGACCATTGATGTATAGGCTTTGATGTATCCTCTATTGTATATTTATGTGCAGTGATGCTATAGAAGATACATTTTCTGGAAAAAATAATAAAATTAATAAAACACAATATAAGTCCATTCTCTTGTGAAAACAATCAATTTAATATATCTAGAATTTGAAACATTTACTTCTCCAACTTGCAAAGTCATATGACACTTATAAATGACTTGTTCAGTAGATAGCATTGAGATTGCCACCCT
>ML838743.1:25113-38858 GCA_009831015.1 Picea engelmannii
CATTTGTTGAATGAGGGATTGATTGGATACATTGATTGTTACATCATCTTGATATTTATTGGTGAAGTGATATTATTTCATTGCTATATTAACAAACATTGACTTCGTCAATATTTATTGTCATAATTGCTTATACATTGATATCAGATAGTCTTATGAAGTACTAACCCATTGAATCATAGCTTGCATATATATTGGTTTGCTGTTGCTTTGTTCCAGGCAGGTGTTCTTCTTTGGGCCTACACTTCATTATTGGCTGTTCAGCCGGGACTATCTGTTTTGGTGGTGACCTGTGAAGGAGGAACTTTACTTTGACTCTTAAACTTTTGCCACTTCAAAACTCCAGGTTACCGGGGACGTCTCCCCTGGGCCCAACCTCCCTAAAGAGAAAGAAACTCCCCATCGTGGTGACATTGGGTGGGATAGGTTCCTGTTATGCCAGTTTGGCCTTCTACTCCTCAGCAATTTGACCTAGCTACAAACTGTGCGATAACAGTTCCAACCTCATTTGTAAAGGGCTTAAAAAAAAGGACTTAGGTCAATTTCAAACAAGCTGATTGGGCTATATTCCACACAGTAATTTCACCATAAACAGTAGGCAATTATATCCAATCAATTCACGAGGAGAACCAGTACCAATGCACAGTAATATCAACAAAAAATGTACTATACAGCATCCAATATCAGTTGATGTTAGACCAGTAGCAGAAAATTATCCAATACCAAGTTTTTTTGCAATTATAACCAGCAGTAAAACCCCCTAAGGGCTGCTGTCTCAACACAGAGTCCAATAACCAGCCGGTTGGTACAATCTTGCAACAGAAAGTTATTAAAATTAACCCTAGATTCTACAACAGAAACAGAACCTGGTCTTAGCAGTCTCTTAGCAATGTTCTGGTCCTTCCTGGCAGCTTGTTATTATCTCGGCCTGTTCCTCCCTCTGTCCAGTGAGCTTCCTTGGCACCCTTCCAGCCCTTGGCCTGTCCAAACTCCTGGCTGTAAAACCTCCTCTACTTCCTTCCAGACTTGGAACTGCCCGGAATCTTGGCTGTAGCAGCCTCTAATCCTCAAATCTGTGTGAAGTAAAGCCTCTAAGCACCACGGCTCAGCCAGGGTAATGGTTCGGTTTCTTGAGAGGGTTCTGTCCAGCATAAATGAGAGTTTGGCCCTGCAGAAATGATCCAAGACAGGTTCAGCACCTCCCCTACTAGCTCTGTCCAGCAATACAGGGGTTCGGCACCTCCCCTACTAGCTATGTCCAGCAATACAGGGGTTCGGCCCTAGCTTAAGGGCTCTCCTGAGTCCTGGCCTCAGAAGTGGCTCGGCCCTCCTCCAAAACCTCAGCTGAGAGGACTCGGCCCTCCTCCAAAACCTCAGCTGAGAGGACTCGGCCCTCCCAACAGTGTCCTGCTCAGCAATTATGGGGCTCGTCCCCCTCCCAAATACTCAAATTGGAGATCGACCTCCTTCAATTGTTGAGAAATGAACTTGGCTCCTCCTCCTAATCTTGCTGCCACAGTTTGACCTGCAATTAAACCCTCAGACCTCACAGCCAATCCCTCGAAGGCTCAGAACAGCCACTAAATGAAGTCTGTAGCAATTAGATAGACAGATAAAGGAAGATCTCTCCCAAGGCTGAGCTAGGGTGAGCCCAAGGCACCACCGAACCTCAGCAGAAAGCAAGGGTTTTGTCAAAAACCTGAGGCAAAGCCTCCACACCTGACGCAGAGCCTCCAAAGGCAGAAACAGATATTAAACCACAAATTCAGATAATCATAAATGGATCTCCCTTCCTCCTTACATATACTTTTTGTCCTTTACTTGACCCCTTCTTTAAGGTAACTTGTTTCTTAAGTTTTGGTGTCATAAAGCCACTTTTTCCCTTTTATGATCTTTTTGCCCAATTGTCACCTTTAAAACCCAATTCGTTGCCTCCTTGGTGACAACTTAACCCCCACGGCTCCCCTTCATGTGGGACTACGGCCTGCGGGGAGCCTCATTAGAGCATTACGTCCTCCCTCCAATGGGGTCAAAAGGGAGGGGACATGACATCATTGGACTTCATACGGAGAAAGTAGAATTTCATATCCCATTCAGAATTCAGCGAACTTAACAGTTTCTGGATTTTAGGATTGGCAGGATTATAGCGTTTCCACTGGATTGCACAATGATGAGTTTGCATGGAATGAATTGTTATTGTTGGAATTTTATCATTTTTATTTTTATTTTTATAATATTAGAGACGGGGACCCCGACGTCCCCCCTGATTTTCCAAAAAATTTGGGGGTGCTCCCACACATCCCCTGTTGATTTTTGTAGCTTTGGGCAGGTATTCTCACGTGCCCTAGGTGCTGGGCATGTGAGAATCGTCGTGGGCACCACATCACACTTTTGGTTTGGTGCAAACCCCCTTGGATTTTGAGCTGGGAGCTTGATGATGGGCTTTGTGGGTTTGGGGATTTCTTAATGACCCCTAAGACTTGTATAAACAAGAGAGATCATTTTGACAATTCATTGTGGAGTGGTAAGTGAGGAGGAGCTTGGTGATTTCAGTCCAGCCCTTGGTAACCTCAGTCCAGCCATGGACGAGGCTGCTTAGCCTCAGTTTCTGCTGTGTTTTTGTCTTGTTTTGGGCAGGTACAAAAGAGGAAGAGGTTCATGTGGTAGCTGGCTGCCAAGGAGAAGCAGGCCGCAGCCTAGGAAAGGCTCGGCCTGCTGAGAAGAGGTAGCAGCAACTTGTGGAAGGGCTGGGCCAGCCTAGGAGGGGCTGCCGCAGAATTGGACAGAAGCCTAAGTGGCTCGGCCTAGCTGGTACATGGAAGGGACAGCAAGGAAGAGGCTGCTAGGTGGTTCGGCCAGGTGCCAAAGGTTAGCCGGAGGCTAGTAGAGGGGCTGCGGTCTGTTGTTGGAGGGCTTCCACAGGCTGGACAGCAGCCAGAATGTGGCAGCAGGTGCTAGGAGAGGGTGCGGCCTAGAGTGACAAGGCTGCCACAGGCTGGGACAGCAGCAAGGAAGGTTGTGGCTGGTGCTTAGAGGCTGCCACAACCTGAGAAGACCCTAGCAGCAGCAAAGGAGGGGGGGAACAGCCCTAAGACAGGTAGCCGCAGGCAACCAGGAAGGCTTGGCCAGCCTAGGAAAGGTCAGCAGTTTAGCCTAGCAAGCTCAGCCTATGGCTTGGAGGCTTTCTGGACAGTGAAGAGGGCTGTCACTGTCATCTAGGAGATTGGAACAGGAAGTACAAGTGGCTGTTAGTGTGCAGCAAGATTTGAGGGCAGTTCTGAGCTGAAAAGAGGCTGGTTCAGCAAGCACGGAAGGGCTATCACAGCCACAGTTTTGAGGGCCGTGACAGCAGTCTTTGGACAGCACTGAAGTAGACCATGGACAGTCTTGGAGGGCTGAGTTAACTGAGTTCTTGGTACAGCTTGGAGGGCAGACTCTGAGGGATTTTCTAAAGGACTAGAACAGCAGAGTGAAGGTTGTAACAGGTGTGTTACAGCAGCCCCTTGAAGTGTCTTACTTAGACCAGGTTTGGAATGCAGCATTGGCACAGAAACCAAGGAAGGTTTCTGCGGTATGTTGTAAGTGTATTGGTTTTATTCTTTTGTGAAAAGTTGGGCCATTGTCCCTGGTACAGGAGCCCTTTGTTCTGGATGTAAGAACAAGAGATTTTGACATTAAATACTTGTGTACCTGTGTATGATCTCATTGCTAGTTTTATGTTCCGCTGTGCTAAAGTAGTTAGGCATCTCAGTGTGTTTATGTTTACAGTTCAAATTGGATAAATTTGTGTATAACTGTGGAAACAATAGACCGAACCTGAGGTGCAGTAAAATCTAACATCCCCCACATGCATTTCCTCGCTCCTACACTCCCCCATCCCAGAAACTTGGTGGAACATTGACAAATATACATATAATTAATATACAGTTTCAAACAGGTCTTTTGAATTCACTGCATTGTTCGTTAATGCCCACATGGAAATTTTCAAAAAAAGAAAAAGTAAAAATTTCATTTTCCTGCCAGGGAAACGTTTATCGGGCATTTCCTCCACATTTCCATACAGTTTCCATGCCAGAAATGTTTCATTTACTGAAATGCAGGAAAGGATAGGCAGCTCAGTGACATTGCAGCAAGGAGTCATGATAATTGAACATTTATTACTTCAGTATCATGTTTGATTTACTGGATCAAGTTTCCTGAACAAGAGTCTGAAGATAAAACTAAAACGACAACGGTAATCTAAAACAATTTGTCACTTTAATCACAAGGTTTGCCAAACCTTTAGGACAAAATTTTAACTTTAATTCATATGTAAAGAGAAGCCCCTTTTTTATCAATTATTGGTCAACCCTTTGATAAACCACTAAGATAGTACAAACTCCTCCAGCTTCTCATACTCTTTCATAACTTCCAGCTATCAAGGAGACCTTGTGAGATGCACATGTAAAGCAGAGGAAAAATGGAGGTCACTGGCTGTTACTAAGACCAAATTCCAAACGTGACCTATTACTTTTATCATTAACATCATTATCACATGCGGAGTCTGGATTGTTTTCTTTAGCTTAGAACTACATCTGAGATACCAATACCAAGCAGACAGTATGAAAGATTACTAAAGCTCCTGCTATTTCTAAGCTCTCCACCAATTAATGACATAACATTTTAAAATTTTCTGATTTCTCTTATTCGTCTGCTTGTATGCCTTCTTGAAATTTTCCATGTCTATGTGATGCTGCATATTTTCAATTTAGTTGTTACTCAGAAATATTCCAAGAGCATCAAAATTTCTCAGCAGTTTAGAGAAATTCTTACCTGACAAGTGTCTCCCTGCATTGCCAATGTCCTTGAGATTTCCCTTAAAATTTAACCAGCAGCCCCAAAACTTTGCCTATTTTTCTGTTAGACAAATCTGAAATCAGACTTAAATCTAGTGACAGTTTGTCACACCTAGTCTGCTACCCATTTGAGTAGTGGCCAGGGCCTACCTAATGTCTAAAACCAATGAATACACACTCAAAGATATCTACACTTTTTGGCTGCCAGCTTTCTATACAGTAAATATTATCATATACATTGTCTAAATCAATTAAGCATGTAAAGCTTTACGAAATTTCCAGCACCAACTGCCATGTGGGACATAGTAGCTGAAAGTTTTATAACCTATGTTAGAAATATGTTTTGAATATTTTTACCTACAGCAGTTACCCACTCAGCAAGGAATTTGAATTCATAGAAATTTGTATCCTGGAATATCCAGCACTGATGTATGTGGTGAATAAACTGCTAATTCATGTCAGAGTTGCACTTGTATATGGTTATTACCCTGTTTGTAATATGTACTCCTCCAAAGCCATAACAAAAGTCATAGTGAAACCAGGCAGAGCTGATGTAATTCCAAATCTGTTTCCAAAATAGATAATAACAAAACTTTGAAAGTTACTCCTGATTTCCACAATGCCAGATATTTCAAAATCTGAATTGCCATAGCAGTATGCAAGAAATGCACAATTATTGGCAACCATAATACTACCAAAAGGTTTAGACAATTCAAAGGAAGGGACTGGAAAAAGATTGGCAAACCATGAATTTATTCAAGTGTGTAGATGACATTATCTGGCAATGTTCAGTATGCAGCCCCAAGAACTCTTATCATTGTGTGGCCATCATTTATTGTGAAATGGTATTTTGAGCAAGAATTGTTATGTATGTCAATGCAGAGGGAGCCTGCCACCAAGTCAAAACCGACGTCATTAAAATACCACTAGCATCCTTTGAAAATAAATCATTTTTTTACGTTGTTGGCCAGTCTGTTTGGATAGACTGTACTTAGAAGCAGGGTCAAAGTGTAGAGCAAAAAGAGGTCTTCCCTTCTTTGTATTTTCTTCCAAATTGCCCCAAGTATGAAAATGATAGATCAAGTAGTAAGAGCCCCAGCTATGGATTTCAATCTTGATAAAGATTTTACAATTTTACACCACACCAACAACAAATGCCTGTTGCTCCCTCCGCTGTTTAGTTCAGTTTTGACATTTTACACTACATTTAGAAAGTTTCTCACCAGAAAAATCGATTTGTCATCTAAATCCAGTGGAAGTCTATGTTTCTGCATTTCAAGTACAGGAGCATATTTCCCTGCCAATGATCCAGTTGTTTGGTATTCTGTATTTTGTGCAGAAAAAATTTAACTCATAGTTTACCAACCCACTACTTGGTGAAAAATGATTGTAATCAAAACAAAACAAAAAGGTATGAAACAGAAAACAAGACCTAGAAATCAAGGAAAGTGGGTGAGAACACATACCACTGCTGGGATGTCAAGTCCTCGAGCTGCAACATCAGTACAAAGCAATACACCCGTCTCAGCATTACAAAAGTCAAAGTAAGTGGTTGTTCGTTTTTGTTGCTTTTGCTTGCCATGAATATCAAGGCATGGCATGTCAATGTAGTTGAGAAGTTCACTGTGGAATTTTACTGAGTTACAAGAAGAAAAGAAAACCATAATCTGCAACAAGACGCACAAAACATTTTCATTACAGATAATTATTTGAATATATTATCAACTACATTTTTTAGGATGCCAGAAAGTAAAATTTTATTACACAACTTGAGAAGATGATCAAGTGCAAAAGATTTACATACAATTCAAAGCAACTAAGATAACTAGCAATGACACCACTAAATTTTACTAAAATCTTTTATCACAAATTGCGCAACAAGTAACCCTGCAAAGGCAGAAACCAGGTTCAATCCTTTAATCCACTTTATTTATCGAGTTCGACGCATACCTTTTTTGACTTATTTTTCTTCAAAAATGTGAATAAAAGAAGAAATCTCTTTGCACTTGGCACAACACAATAGCCTTGCTCTAAGCCTTCTACAGTGGCCTGGAACAAACAAGGTAATTACATCAATGTTCTTAAGATAATATAGCTAAAGAATACAGAAATTCCATCCATACTAAGGAAAATAATAACAAAAGAAAAATAAAAGCTACCTTAGATCTCCCATCATCCACTCCAATGTACTTGGGAGCTGTTCTAAATGAGACACGTGCAAGATCTTCTACCTATAGTCAAAATTTGTATTGTATAACAGATTAAAAAAAACAATAGACCAAAGTCAGTTCGAATTCTGTAGTAAACATGAAATCCTGCTCAATATTACTACTCCATATAATTTAAAAATGTGAGTGATAAATACTATATGAGCCCTTTATACTGCTCAACAAAAAAAATCAATAGAAGGAGGATGATAGTTTCACTGCAGATATACAAAACAGCTAACCTTTGTTGTTTGTGTGGCAGAAAAAAGGGCAGTTTGCCGCTCCTGCAAAAAGATGATTGATCATAATCATAACCAAGCAGTGAGCACCATTGTTGTTCGTAAAAATATTTAAAATATCTCAGCTTGAACAAATAGAAAGAAGCAAATCTTCTTCAATCACTTATTTGCTTCAAGATAATTTCCATACAGGTCTGAAGCTTGAACTCATAAACCTTAACAGGAAAGATCCTAACGAAGCACCAAGCTTTACCCTATTAAAAAGAATTCCATGCTCACCTTAGGGAGAAGTTTAATAATCTGCTTCATTTCCTCCTCAAAACCTATCTCCAGAATACGATCAGCTTCATCGATAACAAGGTACTACAAGAGATACAAAATAGAGCACAACGGTTTAGATACACTCTAGCCAAACTATAATATTTGCAGGAGGGAAAAAAAAGGTTTGTAGAGTTTCAAAAGAACAATTGAACACGCTTCTATAGATTAAAAAAGGCTCGTATATTAACATGCACAAACAGACAGAAACATGGGTAGGGCCAGCTTCTACCAACATCTTGAACATGCAGATTGTCAGGAGATTGGTGATGTACTGTTGACGCACTTTGCTGACACAATCTTAGAAACACAGGTGCTGTACAACTTTTAACATCACTAACTTGAAGAGGGTGTGATTACTGACAACGTAATAGCACAGAGTTCTATTACATAATAATAGACTATTCTATTACATAATAATAGATGCTAAGAGAAATGCTTTGAAACATATAAGCATGTATCCTCAGAAAGAGGCCACCTGAATGGAGTCAAACAAGCAAATGTATATGTAGCATCGGTGCTTCTTTTTTTTAACAGTTTTAGGACAGGGATCTCATATTTCAAGCCTGGATGTTTGGTAAAACTATAAAGTCGACCATAAGCCTGGCTAGGGAAAAAAGTGTCTTTCTTTAACCCTTGGCTAAATAAAGGAAAAAGCTTCAGACCAAATCTTTAGAGGAGTGACCTATCCTAAAAAAAGGTTCCAAATTCTGTAAGAGCAAAGGATTACACTGGAGCTTGAAGGTTGGGAATTAACATCTCAACACAAGAATGGAGACCACAAAGGAATCGATGGACACTTTCAAAATTTAGAGAGATTAAGCCACAAGTAAAAGAAAGGCAATTTAATATTATTTTACAAAAGGTTTTATTTAAAATGGGTTTTTTAAATAAATTTAATGTTCCCAAGTTCAACTTGGGACAAATTAAATGTTTGGAATAAAGATAAAAAATGGAAGAACCCATCAAGAGAGATATGTTGTTGGAGAAGCTTGAAGCCCATTAAACTAGATGATTGCAAACAGGCATATCACAAGAGCAGGAGCTTACAGGGCACAGAAAAATCGCGTGGAACAGACATGCAACACACGAGAAAGAGAGTCACAGAAAAAAGATGAGCAAGGTTTTCACACACGAAGGAATAATCCCATGAAAATACAGCGGCCCTTCCATGAGCAGACACAGAAAACCAACAACCAACATGAACAGATGCAAAACAGAAATTCATAGAACAACGCTAACAGACATGCATAGGCAGGCAGACCCATCCCAGCAGGAAAAGAAAATGTGATAAACACACGAAGACAGAAGAAGACACCATTAAATCAAGACAAAAGAGAAAGAAATGCATCCAGAAGTGCATATAGTAGGGCATGAGTGTCAGGCTGATGAGTAAGTCCACGAATGAATTAATTTGCATTAAAGTGAGACATTCATTAATACAATGTGAATTGACCTTTGGTTTCATCTTCCAAGAGGGTCCGAATGACTCTTCTTATTCACCTATGACTCTTCATATTTCTACTAATATTTACAATGTACAATAATCCCAAGGACTAAGTATCTAACATTCCCCCCCTTAATCCAAAGGGGTGTTTGTAAGTCCAAGCAACTTTCTTAACTTTTCAAACTTTTCTCTTCCGAGCGCTTTGCTCGATCGTGGAATCTAGGATTCTTCGCCAACTTGATTGCAGAATGTTGTCTATCAAAAGTGGAGTAGCATTCACCTGTTTCTCTTGCAAATCCTCTAGTATCTTCCTAAGCCACACAATCTCCTTTGTTGCCTCTGCAGCAGCCACATACTCTGCCTTTGTAGTGGAATCTGCTAGAACGGATTGTTTGCGTGATCTCCAAGAGGTAGTTGTTGATCCAAGACTAATGAGTCATGAGGTATCCTGAAGTAGACACTCCATTCTCCTTATCCCCATCCAAGTCTGAATCTGTATGTCCAACTAGTTTGAAGTCTACCACCTTAGAGTATTTGAGCCCAAAGTCTTGAGTTCCTTTCAAGTACCTTAGAACTCTCTTTGCAGCACACCAATGTCCTTCACAAGGTTTTTCGATCAACTGGGAAAGAATCCCAACTGCAAATGAAATATCTAGTTTGGTAGTAGTGAGGTAGTAAGACTCCCCACAAGCTGTTTGTATTTAGTTGCATCCTGAAATTCATTCTCTTCTTTTGATGTTAGCTTCAGATTTTGTTCCATTAGAGTAGAGAAAGGATTACAATCAGCCATGCCAAATTTGTTCAACAGTTCTCCAATGTACTTCTTTTGGGAGATGAATACATGTTTTGGATTTTGAGTTACTTCAATACTCGAGTAGTAGTGAAGATGTCCCATGTCTGTCATCTCAAAACCCTTCTTCAATTCTTTCTTTATGGATGCAATATATGCTTCATTGTTCCCTGTTATCAAAAGATCATCTACATACACCACAAGATATACAACAGTTTTGCCAACTTTCTTGACAAACAAAGTTGCATCATCAAGATTAAAATGTTTCAAATTGATCTTCAAAAGATGCTCGATTAGTTTTTCATACCATGCACGAGGTGCTGCTCTAGGCCATACAAAGACTTGATGAGTTTGCATACCTTATGTTCTTGACCCTTCACAGCAAATCCTTTAGGTTGAGACATGTAGATATTCTTTTTCAAGTCTCCATTCAAGAAGGTTGTCTTCACATCCATGTGATAAATCTTCCACCTATTTTGTGTTGCCAAAGCCAACAAAGCATGAACATTAGCCCATTTTGCTATGGGGCCAAAAGTCTTCTCATAGTCTATGCCTTTTTTCTGTGCAAATCCTTTTGCCACAAGACTCGCTTTATGCTTGTCAAGTGAGCCATCTAATTTGTACTTGGTCTTGTAGACCCACCTGCAACCAATTGGTTTGGCTCCAAATGGAGGATCCACCAGCTTCCATGTCCCATTCTTGATGAGAGCATCATACTCCTGCATGGCTTTTTTCCACTCATCATGAACACTACTTTGAAAAAGGGGATCAACTGTTTCTACACCTCTAACCCTATTGGCAGACATCTCTCAAGGAAAAGAGCCACCATAAGCTAGTGCCCAAGTTTTATGGCCCCTATAAAATCGTCCAATGCATTGAACAAGTTCCCTACAGATTGACTTTCCCAGCACACTCCAAGATCCACACAACATCTCATGAGTCATGTGTCATGTTTGAAGAAAGGGCTGAATTACCATGTTCAAGCCATCCTCCCTGAACTTGATGAATAGGGTTCCATTTGGTTACAATTGAAGGCAGCATTGGACAAACAAGAGCATCAATTGCACCAACACTTTATCCAAGAAGTCTTGATACAGTGGAAGGATACACGGCCCAAAGATGCCACCTAGAAACCAACAGAGATTTGACAACATGTTCCACACCTTTAGCCTTGATTAAAAATTTGCTTTTGAAGGGGGATGGTATGTTAAGGTCCCACCCTAACCTCCCTACTTAGGGGTACTTAGGAGTCATCTAATTAATGTATGAAACCATCCTCTCTGAATAAATCCCATTAGGTATTTGGTGTGTGGTTAATTAATGTAAAAGGGTCATCATTATGGAATAAATATTGGTAGGTAGTTGGTGCTCATTAATGTTGGGACCAGTGGTATTAAAACCGTTTTAAATCATTTGAACCGGCCAGTCCAACCGGTTTTGGGGCAAATCCGGTTGGACAGGCCCTCCCAAACTGTTTTTGGTCGGTTCGGTACTGAACTGGCCTTTTTTCACCGAACCAGCCAATTCCATACGACGCGTCTAGGACCCATGGATTCAAATTGTTTTTAAAATATGAATTGTTTAATTGAGGGGGGGGCTATTACCTAACCCTAGGGTAATGGTAATGTTAAATTCTTAAAGTAAAAGGATGAAAATGAAAATGAATTTTTAACATTACCATTAATTGTTTCGAGATGTTTGAGAGTGGTTCCAACCTCATTGGACTTCATATGGAGAAAATAGAATTTTAGGTCCCATTCAAAATTTAGCAGACCTAACGATTTTCAAGATTTCAAGATTGGCAGGATTGCAACGTTCGCACTAGCTTCTATCATGTATGAGGGTATGAAACTGGCATTTAATCAAGAGCACCAAGCCCTCTATTTACCTCGATGTTGGTGGCATTGATTGTTGAACTCTTTTGTCATGACCCTAGTAAAAATGTACCCTTCACTCAAGTAAAATCACTTATTAGGCATATTAAGCTTTTTCCATCTTATTTTAATGCTTAGAGGGTGACATCGATGATGAGGATGCTAATATAGGTAATGATCTTGATGATATGTAGTTATTTGTTGTAGCGTGATTTTTTTTGGACACTAGAGGCCATTTAGAGCCTTGTTGTTGATGTATTTTGGCTTAGAGATGGATTGCACTCGGTGCTATTTTGTTATATGCACTCTGACTTGCTATATAAATGAGAAACTTTGCATATTTGTGTATAGCTGACTTGGATTCATATGGATGCACATGAATATATATTTTTTTTTTCAAAATTTGAATATTTTATGTAATTTTTGGTCAACGAGTTTTTTTGTCCGGTTTTTTTCCGGTTCCAGTTCCAGTCTGGCTCACATTTTTGGGGTCGACCGGTTTGGTCACCGGTCCGGTTCTGATAACATTGGTTGGGACCACTAATGGTTAGGATTTGGGTAATGAAACTATTTATAGATGTAGGAAGCTAGGTAATGTTTTGTCAAGTATTATCATTGTATTGAAGCTTTTCTCATTTGGAGGTTGCCCCCTCAAAGAGGCATGTGAACATTGCTCTCTTTATGGATTATCAATATCAGGGTTAATATTATTCAGGTTCAATTATCTTGTTCTCTCTTTACTTTCTGCAATTAAATTTCTTAGGATATTGCTCTTAATTCTCTGTTTCTGCTATATAAGTACATTAGAGTATGAAGTTCTCTATCTTGGCTGCATTCTCATTATGGTCTTCACCACCCAAATGCCATGAGTCATGATTAACAAAGGTCTGAGGTAGGGTGCAAGTCCTTGGTGACTTTGGCAAAACAAATACCCCTCAAAACTGGCACCTAAGCCAAAGGAAGTTCGCTCCATGTGGTGCAACCCCTTGAGCTGTGTTTCTTGATGCACTTCCAAGGAGGTCTGACCAAAAAAATGTGATGCAAGTATAACCTTTTTACGGTTGTACCTAATGTATAAGAACCATAAACATATGCATCATTGTTTACAGATGTAAGCATATGATATCTCTCTTTCACAATAAAGATGTTAATCTCTTAAGTACTTCAACTTCTTGCTACATGAGACTACATCTCATCCTTTATTTTTTGCACTCCTGATTGAACAATACTCGATCTAAAAATTGATTGGAAATCATTGCACAATGCATACCAACAATAATTAACCATAGAGATTTCAGATTTTATAATAGAAAGTAGGTCAACATCATGGTTAAGGCAAACATCCAATGTCTTTAGGATATGCATCACCATATACAAGATTAAATATCTCTCTGGAATGATGTACGATACAAATAATATAAATTCTGCAAAGTACCTATAAAATGATTAATTTGTCAGTGTTAAAGTTTCATTATATATCCATCTCTGTTGCACAAGCTTCTGAAAGGTGGGAACCTGTAAAACACAGGTATGGGTATCCGGTGCGTCTAGAAGCTTCACCCAAATTTGCAAGAACAGGTTAGGGGCAACAATATATATATTAAAATAATTTTTTTCAAATTACCAAAAAGGGAACGAAGAAACAGGTGAAGGTCAGCACGTCAATGTCTATATGGATCATCCCATTATGCATGTGAAATGAAGCTCACACATCTAGCAAGCACAAGCCAATGATAGTGTCAATGTGCATATTTGTGGATCCTTTGGCTCCCTCTCAGCAAGAGAATGGAATGTAAACACCGATGGGAATACCTGGACACTCTATTGAACTAACTCGAGCATATTTCCCATTACATGGCAATGAAGAAGCACACCAAGATTTGAGGACACAGTAGAACAGGAATATGCCTAGTTGTTTTGTTATGGGATGATGATAAGCAAATTAACCTTAGTCGCTTGATAAGGATCCCATTTCCAGCACATCATTGGACTATGATGACAACCCTAGATGCATAAGAACAAAGATCTAGGGTTT
>ML838744.1:42755-61163 GCA_009831015.1 Picea engelmannii
TCTTTAATTTTACTGTCCATATACTGTATATTGTTGATGATCACTTGAAGAAAGATTAATAATGTTTTAAAAGGAATAAAATTGTTTAAGCTCATAAACAACTGATTCACCCCCCCCTCTCAGTTGTTTTAGTATTTCCAACACCCCATACCTTACTTTCTTGAAGGGCATTCTTCATTCGGTACTTCCATTGTACGTAGTTGGAGGCACCATCCAATCTATCCTCATATCTGAGATTTGTAGTCATCTTGCTACTTAACTCTAGCTCCTTCTAGAGACCCTTCTTAGTTCAGAACCTTAAGAAGCAACCTTGGGCTAGCTATAACTTGCTCCCTCTTAAACTGAATAGATCGATACTCCTCGGAAATCCTCTTTCTTCAGCTTGGAGAATTCGTACTCCCTTCAACACCCTCTCTCAAGGTCAAGTCTTGACCATCTAATAAAGGAAGCCTGACTTTGCTTAGTAGGGTTTCTTTGGTAGTTGGGTCGACTTTCCCTTCCTTGTCCCTGGAGCACAATACTTCACAAAAAAATCTTTTGGAGTTGTTAAAAGTTCAACTCTGATACCATGTAAAACAAAAATAGCATAAACCCATATGCAAACACTGTAAATCTCAGATCCAAATCACTTGACTGAAAACACACATTTTTGTCCAATACCCATTAACAGAATAAATCATGAACAGCCACACAAAAGATTATCAAAGTCAATGTTTGGAAATCCCACTCCTCTGGGAAAAACCTTATTCAAATACTTCAGTCTGAAATACATTCAAAAAAAAACAGCTACTCTTAGCAAAATGGAAACCCGTACAGGTTGTACGGCTTCATGCAGTCCTGTTCTTTTTCGCTGGGCAGTCATACGAATGTACGGAATCTCTTAATATGGCTCGGGATCCTCCTTTCCTTACTGCAGGTGATACATTGTCATTGCTTATTAGTATATCTCCACATCTTCTCTTCTTAACTGTATTGATACGGCCCTCTCTTCTTCCTCTTTTGCTTGTACGGCCCTCTCTCGACCATGGTCCGTACGACTCATATAGTCTTTCTCTAATGATGCTTGCAAAGGATTGTTGGGAGACCTCTTGGGGTCTCACTTAGCCCTTATACCCTCTTGCTTGCCTTAGCCTTCTTTCTCCTTGCCCTTACTCGGCCTTTATGCTTGACCCTACTCGGCCTCCTTGACTGGTTCTCCCTAACCTGTGACCTTGCTCAACCTCCTTGGCTGGCTCTCCCTAACCTGTCTCTCGACCTCCCTTGGAAGAGCCTCTCTCACTCAGTCGGCTAGCTTCTCTCTTGAGGTGCATGTGAAATGAGGCTCTCTAGGTATATTATAACCCTAGCCTCTCTCTCATGCATTTTTGGCCCTTAGATCTTCTTCCCAAGACCTAGATCTGATGGTGGGGACTTAATCAAGCATTGAGACAACTTAAGTCACATCCAACAATTGTGACTTAATCTCAAGTTGACTTAAGTGATCCCCACCAACATTATGTTGTCTAGACATAAAGGGGGGCCCTTCCACACTACTAGACACCCCTAGTGTGGAAGTACCTACCCAAGCTACATAATATAATAGGCAAGGGCCGGATTTTTTGGTCAAGGACCTGGAGTTCAATGAACTCTGAAAAGATAAGGGCTGGCCAAAAGCCAGATCAGACAAGGTCTGATAAAAGTTTGTGGCCAAGGACTAAGATCAGACAACGAGACTCTGATACCAAATGAGACAAACAAAGTTCGCTCACACATAAATTATCCAAAATATCTAGTATATAAGGTAATCCATTTAGGATGAAATAATAATATATAAATGTATAGGATAATGAATAGACAAGATTAGAATGAGAATGAGGACCCATTTATATACCCTCACAGTGGGTGCCCTTTCATGAATAGGCACGTCCTTTAGATGCCCTTTCATGAATAGACACGTCCTTTAGATAAGACACGCGTCTTTTCATTTATGATGTATAAATTATTATTATTTAATTATTATTTATTAATATATATTTATATATATTTGTGTTCATAACAGATTTTATGTTTCAGGCTTTAAGGTTAATCAAGCAGCACAGTTCACAGCTAGGATTGATGTTTTTAACACAGTTGTACACTATTTGGAGATTAGTGATAAAGCTGATATGTCGATTTTCTTTGCTTATGTTGGGCAAGGAGGTCATCGTAAGATGGAGCTTGCCTCTCTAATGTATCACTTAATGTAAATTTGATGATTTTTAATGTAATGTAAGATGCATTTCCAATAAATAATAAACATCTTTTACTGCCAAGATTGTGAGAGTCTACCTGCACTCTCCTTTCTTGAAATTTTCTTCAGTGCCAAAATGAGATCCTGTTTACGGCCAGTGGGCTGAACTCCATTTCTTCTAAAGATCAAAACAAAGAAATTAGCATGGCATGTTATATGAAAATATCACAGAAACATTTGCAGTTGATTACTTCCAGATCCATTATCCTCACATGCACTGTTTATGATACTATATCAAAAAATAAACTGCAATGATGCAGAAACAAGAGCTGTATTCAAAAGAATTTCAACATTAACCATAACATGTGTGAATGTAAAAATGGCAGTTTTAATCAAATTTTCCCAGATAATATCATCTACCAAGTCTACCACAGGAGCAACAGTGCACATAGATACTCACAAAAGCTGCCCAGTAGATCACATTGCACAAGACAAATGGGCATCCCTAGGGGGAGCCTTACAAAGACACGATTCTGTTGGAGCCAGATATTTACCTCATCATTGCACGCAGTTCTGCAACCGTCAACTTTGTTAAGCTATCATCATCCTTCAAGTCCACCAAACTGTCTACAATGCCAACTTCACTTAATCCCTGTTGAACTCCTGCAAAGGGTTTATTCATGTCCTGAACACATGTACATACACATATTTAGGAAACACTGAAAGCAGTATAGAGTCTAGACTCACGGAATGACAATAAGAAATGATTCCGAAAGATGCTAGCCTCATATTTATCACTGCTCTGAATCATGGATACGGCATCTTTGACTTCGTTCTTCCTTTCAATATCAACAATTTCATGAGTAGATTTTCCAATTGCTTCACCGCAAAGTTTGCCAGATGCACTTGATGAAGGAAAAATGGGCTCTTCTTTTGACATGTGTATTGCTTTGAATGCTCTTGAAACCCAAATACCTCTTAAGGATGCCCTGCAAATTTAGCAGAGAGAGTATAAGCACAAAACAGAAATGCACATGATTATAAAAATCAAATGTAGGATTCCACTCTTTCATTTGCTAGTCAGATTTTCACATAATTATATCTTTATGTCATGTTAACCATCGCCATGTAATGTCATCTCCAAACCAGTGCCTCCTGTTCCATAAACATCCCCTCCAAAACTTTAGAGATCATCATCCCACTACAAAGTGTTTTCTAGGATACTTCTAAACTCTGATCAATCTCTTTCAGTGCGCTTCCCTTGGTTATACATCAGCATCTCTGCCAACTGTATCCATCCCGATGTACAATATCATCAGTGAATGACATTACAACTCTGCCTCTTGTTTCGTTCCATCTCAATGTTCTTCTAGATCGCTAACATGGGGAATTTTACACAACATTTGATGGCGGCAGTGGTCTAGAATAAGCATGGGATTTCCCAATTATAGTTGGTGACAGTAGGTAAAGTTAAGGTAAGAAACTGGTGTGACTCAAATTCTGTTTGGAGGGAAGTATGTACTGAGAGGATGAGATTGAAGCTGTTATGTACACAAGTAAATGTGATGCACCTGCACCTTATGATAGTCACACTGTGCCATAGGTAAAAAAGCAAAAGGCCAAATAGCCAAAAAGACAGAAAAAAATATATAAAAGGTACAAGTTAAGATATGGTGATATGCAGTCAAGGACACTGTTATATATATAGGACATAAGATGCATGACTACCCTAATGGAAAAGATTGCATAAGAATTATTAAGTCACAAGTATAAATAATAGTAATTAGGTATATTAAAGACGCGGTCTAAACATTCTATGTTTTGGACTCTTTCTGGGCATTTTTTCCGACCAATTTGCCTGAAATCTGGCCAGGAATTGTTGGAATTGCAGATTTGAGTTGATGAGTCTGTATAATCTGAGTGTTCCAGGGGTTTTTCTGGACACTGAATCCATTTATGCATTCAACAATGCAATTTAAGCAACAGAAAATTGCAATTTCACCAAGAATTGTATATCCGGGTTCCAGTGATGGTTGCCAGAAAAGTCCAAAAGGTAGAACATTTAGACTACGCCTATATTAAATGCCCTCCCCTCTAGGATGGCTTTGTCCTTGATGCGCAAGAGGAAACAAGGCGAAAGGATTATCGAAGACCGGAGCAATATTGATGCATTGTGCAAGCAACAATCCATCTCAGGTTGACTTTTATCAAAAATATCTGTTGATAAGATTCTTGAATGAAACTTCTCTTATCATGAATACAAGTACATCTTCAAGAAGATGTATTAAAATTTGATTCTTTAGAATGTATCGGCATGTTGTCTTTGTTCAAAGTTGATAAATTCTCATTTTAGACTGACAACTCTCATGATTGAGTTGACAAAGGTTCAATTGTCAAAGGCTTTTTCTTGATCTGAATTTTAGAACATTCCTCATTAATCTTATGTTGGGTGGTATCAATATCTCCATCAGATACTTCAGTTGATTTGTCAATGAATAAAATTGTATTGATATCAACAATTTGATCTTCATATTTAATAGTCTCTATAAACGATTTTTTGTCAATAAATTGCACTTCAACTTATAAAAAAATCATTTTCCTTTTTTTTAATCGTTTAACTTCTTTGAGTAAGGTATCATTTTTCATGTCGATTGAGTGTTCAAATCCCACTTTGTGACATGTTTGCTCTTAGTGAGCCAATTGTTGATGAGCATTATATGATCTATTTATGAGTTGTTACCTGGCCTTATGCCCTGAAGAATATAGGGTTTACGCTGGGTACCATCCTCAGAATGAGGGGAAGTGCCCAGGCAGTTTCCCCCAGAATTTGTTAACTTGAAAAAAAGAGTATCATTTTTGTTTTTTAACTAAAATTGTTCTTATCTTTTCTTGATAGAAATATATCTTCATTATTTAGTTTACAAGAGTAGCCCTACCCTAGCACTCCCACAATTTGTTGTTATTGATTGTAGTTTTGAGTCCCATTGACCTAATTTTTGTATCACTCGTCGATATTTATAAAATTATCGTATATTGTCTATTTAATTTTTAGCTTCTCTTGTTTAATCTCTTGTTTTCAAGTTTCATTTATCTTTTAATGATTTGCTATTTCCCATTTCAAGCAATCAACTTCATTCGAAAGATTTTCTTTTCATTCTGGCAATCGCATACCTTAAAAGTTTGCTTTGAAAATTTCATGTGAAGATCCTTCAATTCTCTTTTCAATCAAGGTTCTAACCAACAAGTTCCAAGTCTGAAACTTGTGTACTCCTTTTGATTTTTATGAGTAAACAACGCCTTACCTTACTTTAATTTTATAATTGGCAGTTTAAATTTTCTAGTAAGGCTTTATAAACAGGTGGGCAATTCAAATATAATAAAGTGCTTTTATTGTGGGAAATATGACCACGTTAAGCACTGCAGGAAAGATTCTGGAATGAGAAGCACAACCATGAGCAGAGAGGAAAGAACCAAGGTAATTTTGCCAAACATGAAGAGGACATATTTTATGCTTTTGTACCTTCTCAAATGGGAGGTAAGTCAGCAGATTGGATTTTCCATTATGGAGCATCTAAGCATATGAGTTACGCGAGTGATTGGTTTGTTGGGTTTATGGAAGACAAAACCAAATCAGAAACAATGATTTTGAGTGACATGAGAGAGAAATTTGTAAAAGGATGTGGAAATGTGCAAGTCAAGATGAGATGTGAGACCCTCATGTTTAAGAATATATTTTACATTCTCAGTTTAAGTAAAGATCTGTTTCTAGTAAGTGAGATCACAAACCACAGTCCATTTTTTGATGTGATCTTTCAGGCAAAAAGATGATTTGTGATTGATAAAAAGCGATGAGTCTTAGCCTGTGAGTCCCTAGACAATCACAAAGTCCTAGATCACCTCTTTATGAGTTGTCATCCTTATCTATTGACGAGTTGTCAATGTCAGAGCATATCTAGATCTAGAGGTGGTTACATCCATAGTTTTTAAACTCGGAACCGGACATCGACTCAGTCACCTATCGACTCGGACTCGGATTGACTCGGACCGATCTGATTTCAATGACTTGGTTCACTAAAAAATACATTAAATAATTTAATATTTTTAGGGTAGTTATAACCAATAGTACAAGAATGCAGAATATTACCACAAATGCGAACAGAAGTATTTCACCCACCAGGGACCTCTTAATGTTTATTTTTAACCACGGAATTATGCATCCATAAGCAGAATATAACCATCAATATCCATAGAGAGATACAGTTGTGACAGTGAGTTCATTCCATCATCATTAGAGCATAAAAAGCAGTGAACCGTATATCCCACAACAGTGTTTTAAAAGATGTCAAGCTCAGATATCATGAGAGTACCAGCATTCAGGGCCCAGGCCATGTTTACCACCATATACTCAAAACAAATTACAAACAATAAGGTCATCATATAATAATATTCATAGCGTAACACCACAGGATTCTCAAAGAAAATTTATATGATGCTTGTGCTAAGAGATAGTATTTGATCCACGGTAAAATATATCAGTCCTCAGAGCATTATATACCATGTGTTTAGGGCAGATTATCACCACTTGCTGATCTGAGATGAGGAAAACAGCCACCAAGCCGATTTGAAGGCCGGTTTGAATCAGCCAGCTATCCACTCAGCTGGTTTGGCGAGTTGATATCCGCTCGGGCCGGTTTTAAATACTATGAAACATACATCCATTTACCACATATTGATATCACTGGGATGAATATACTATTGAGATGGCTAAAGCCTTTTCCGCCAGTTCTTGTGTTATGTCTCGTTGCATAGTTTAACATGGTATTAAAGTTCCTTTGGTCTTAAGGGCTTGGTAGATCCATGGAATTAAGGGCATAATAGCTCCATGCTAGTGTTCCATGGAAGGTGAAGTCTAGTGATTCATGAGAGATCTCTTGCCGGTTCATTGTGAGAAAGCCACACTGCCTACACCAACAAAATTGCAGATCTACATACATTTGGGGGCGTAATGGCAAAGACAAGGTCACAGTTCACTTGATTTCTTGTTGATTTAATTGCAAATTGTTTTCTTATATCTCCTCTCTTCCTTTGCTGTGGGTGTTTCTTTTAGTATCTACATGTGGGATCTCAAGATTGATTTTTTTTTCAAAAGGGATAAGGATTAGGCAATATAAAGAGATTATAGATCAGATCTGTTCGAGATTGTAGATCAGATCTGCCATAATGCTCAGATAAAATTTTGTAAAGACATTCAGAAGATGTTGCTGTTGTTAGGGTGTTGGACCGTGGTAAAAGAATAACAGCTAGAGCATGCAGCGTACACAGAGAATAGATCTACACACACCATACACATAGCCAAGCAAATCAAAGATCCAAAGTGATTTCTTGCCTTCTGTAAGAGATGATGATCTCAAACTAAATCAATCTGAGTATTAATCAATCCGAGTATTAAAGATCTACAAGCCATCAAGACAAGATCTGTTCAATAATCCAGCTGAATAATCCCTCTAGTAGTGACCCAGCAAGCACCGTTTGCTGCCATCGATCCGCAGATCTGTTCTCTTACAGATCTAATCAACATTCCAAAACAATTTCTCAATTGAGTTAGGCTATCAAACTCCTTGACCACATCAGTAAATTTATCCACATTCTCTTCATCAAGAGTGACAACTAAATCAGATAAGAATTTGCTCTCTTCTGTTTCAGAAAACATAGGATCAAGTTCCTGATATTTTTCCAATGCATTCCTCAGTTCCACTGGGTCCCCTCTGCAAATCTGGCAAAGACCGGCGTTGAGAAGATATCCCTAACATAATACTTCAGAAGATTGTTGTTCCTGGATTCTCTTGCTACAGATTCAAAAAAAAAATCTATGGCCTTGGGATATA
This sequence comes from Picea engelmannii, assembly GCA_009831015.1. Classification (NCBI taxonomy): domain Eukaryota; kingdom Viridiplantae; phylum Streptophyta; class Pinopsida; order Pinales; family Pinaceae; genus Picea; species Picea engelmannii. The sequence continues at coordinate 50,850 of ML838744.1, forward strand.
CTTCAAGTTGAGCTGTGTCACAATGAAATCTAGCACCCCCAAATGATGTAAAGTCCCAAACATCAAGGGGCTAGTCTTGTGCAACTCAAGAAGGCTACCCACTGTCACCACAGTAGCTCTTCCTCTTCTCTAACTCAAGGGGGCCTTCCCTAAAAGGTAGGATTGCTAAGGCTATAGAGTGGAGGCACAAGGCAATTTAGTGAAGAGTTAGCCTAAGCAAAACGAAAGGATGTGGTATAATGGAAGAACGAAGTGGTGTGAGAAGGAAGATGAAGGAAAACCCCAAGACCAAGTGCCTAATCACACCTTCAGCAAATGGAGTCAAGGAAGTATGGATCAAAGAGAGGGTGAGTGCATGAGAATGCAAGGCAATAGGGGCTGCTATGCATGCCACAAATCAGCCGTAGCTTGCTGCTTGTTATTGTTATATTTTCATTAGTTTTGTTAACATTAGATTTATCATAGCATTTTTATCTTCTTTTAACATTCATAATCACTTACTGAAATATATAAGCAACAGATAAACAAGCACAAGAAGACACAGATTTATCCTGGGAAAACCCCAAACTAGGGGAAAAACCTAGCCAACTTTTCTTAGAAAGAATATTCCAATACAACCATGAACAAGCTCTAATCACGAGAGCAAACCAACAATAAAGAACCCTGATAACAAATACTTATCTCTTCTTCTTGTCAAACCCTAGCGAGGGTAGACAACTGATCAACACCACAGAATTGGCACCAAGATAGGCGCATTACTAGAACTGGAACCACAGAGATGGTGCCACTGGTAACTGCAACTGCTACTGCTACTGCAACTGATAACTAGCACGAAGCAACTGAGCAGCACCACACAACCTTAGCACGACTCCTCCAGAGGTAGCGCACAAGAGAAATCACCAAGATCCACCAAGAATATCCTTCCCCAAGTGGGGCGCACTCTCCACGAGAACCAGAGACCAGAAATAGTGAAACTGTTGCAGCTACCTAGTGCGCACTCCAAAAGGAGAATTCTTTGTTTGTACAAATGAACTGACCCAGACTTGTATTTATACTAATCTGGGCCCCTGTCTAGGGCCGACTTCTTATTATAGGTCTTCAATTTTACTTTATTATTTATGTGGGCCGACTTCTCTACTTTGGTCTTCTATTTCACTTTATTCTTTTTCGGGGTGTTCTTCAACTGTTCAATGGTCTTCCTTTGACTTCTTGGAATCTTCTTCTCTAAGAAAAGTTGTCTAGGAGGGAATACCTCCCGCATCTACCAAAACATCAACAGTTATAGCAGAAAATTACCTTGGAAAGTTAAGGGTACCATTCTTAAGCATTGTCATGAAAGTGTGGTTATGTTAATCTAGCAAAAATTGGGTTTATTAGATGAGAGGTTAACATAACAACAATAGAAATAAGCGAGATAAAATCCTCATGTTACTCTATCCAAATGAAGCATAGTTCATTACAAGGCAATCATAACATGCTACAATGGTTTCCTAATACAAAAATCAACATATGAAATTAGAGTGCATAATGAAAGCCTCGCATAAAAAATGATATACCCCTTGTTGCCCCCACAAAGGTAGGTAACTACTTCCAGAGGCACCCCAACAGGGTGTTGTTTGGTGATTACATGAGCTCTATTGGTCATATTCTCCAGACTCAAGCAATTCTCTCATTTTCTCCTTCAAATATGTGATTGTGCTAGCTCAACCATGGTATATCAGATCTCCTCCCTCACTCCTCAGAGAACAGATGCACTTATGGATGGTACATTATGGTTTTCATTATGCTCTATATGATATTCCATGCATTGGTGTTGTACTTGGATGTGTTGTTATAGCTTCTGAGTTATTTATGAAAGTGGTAAGCATTGAAATGAGATCCAATAACACTTCATAACATTTATAGTTTTATTATTTGCCTCATCATACCATGGGGGAAATAAATTTCCTTTAGAAGTGTCATCATTTATCGAGGCAGTTTGTACTACTAGGAAATTGGTTGAGGTGGTGCTTTCCACATCCTAACCATAATTAACACTTTCCATTTTCCCCATTTCATCCATAGAAAAGCTATTCCCAATCATGTTTGACTTATCAATTGTCACCATAAAGGTCTAATTGAGAAAGCCTAAGTCAATAAAGCCAAAAAAGGCTAGAGGTGAAGAGCTAATAAAGTTAAAAGCCAAAAATATTAAAGCTTGAGCTATGCCACCTCGCTATGAGGCCAATGCCCCTAGTCCCATGCTTGTCTAAGAATATCTAAAGAAAAAGAGACTTTTTCAATAAAATGAACAGAAAAAAAAAAGGCAAAAGGGATCATATTTCCCACACGTGTGCATTATTTTTTCTCATGGACCACATGCAAGAGGTTGTTGAGGTAGTTGGAGACATCAACTAGGTTCTTACAGGTGGTTACAGAGATGGACTAGTTAGCTATAGTTGGTTACAGGTGGTTATTTTTTAACAGAGAAAAATGGTGTGTAGCTAGCACCGATAGCCCGCAAGCCAGTACTAGCAAGAACTTGTGACTTGGCAAGGGCCAAGACATCTTGGCAACACTCCCATAAGGGGGTTAGACTCAAGGGGGGAGCCTACCCTTTGAGCCTCGTCACGATGGGCCAAACATTAATCATACATGTACAACTTCTACCCCCCATCGGTTTTGAACCTGTGACCTCCAAGGAGAAAACACATGTCCTTAACCATTAGGCCCACTTAAGCTACACATTACAAGCGATTGTTGCCTCATGGACCATGCACATTTGATGAGGCACTTCATTTAGGTCACACGTGCCACTTCTCTCTCCTTCTAAAAGGGTGTGCTTCATCTTTGGTTGACTATTCTTCACTCATACATGTTGGACCCTCATTCCATGGAGTTTGTTATGAGGGCGCCTCACTTTTGGACCCATGTTTGACTAGATCATGAGGACGTTGGTTTCTTTTGAGGAGGGCGCACCTCTACCTATACTTCTATGGACCACACATGTGGATTATTTGTTGTATCTTCACTATTTTACGAGGGCAACCCTCCATTAGAGAATTTTATGTAACCACTAGTGTATTTTTCCCATGGTTTCACTTGGGAACATGATTTTGGCCCTTGGTTTCTTATGCTCATTGTATCTTGTCCCAACCCATTATTTCCATACAAAATTTGAGGATGGCGCCTCTCCGATATAAAGAATGCATTGATATCATTTGTAACGAGAGTTTGGAGAATAAGAGATATCATTTGACTCATTTCTATTTGCGCTAATAGTTTGGCTTAATATTTTCTTGAGTAATTTCTTGTAAGGGATCCAAAAAGAGTGTCTTGATTGTAACAGGTGAAGGTGGATTGAGAAAACTAGAAAGAAGCCACAAGAGGAGCAAAGTGCTACAAGGGAAAATCTCGATAAGGTAATGATACTTCTTTATAGTCTTTAGTTGTCCATGCTTAACTAGAGACTACCCCTTGTTACTTAAGGAGTTGGTAACACACTCCTATCACCATCTAGAGCTTGGAACATCCAAGACTTCTTGGGGGAATTTTCCAAGTATGCCCTAGGGTTGCCTAGAATCCCAAGATTCATTGCAAGAACCAAGCCTCAAGGACTGCTAGGTTGACCCCTTAGCCCAATAGGATTTAGGCATGGGTCTTTAATTTCCTTTCTCTCATCATTTTTTCTTAATTTAACTTTCCTTTTTTGTTTTTTTGCAATCTAGGATTTTAAGGTTAAATTCATAGAGCTAGATTGTTAGATCCAAGATCTGAATTTAGTTGTTATATCTTGTTTATTTTGGATCTCACTTGTGCTAACAATTTTCTTCATGCTATATCCATCCTAAGTTGACATAAGTAAGCTAGTTCGCCTAGCTGAAATTTTGGATCCTGGATCTTGATTATAATTTGTTATTTTGTGGATCTAACCAACTTCATGCAAATAACTCTCCGGTGCTTAATCTCACACATCTTGTTTGAGTTTATCTTACTAATGCTTGGAAAACACATGGTTTAGCATTGAACTTGCTATCACTCATTTCCATTGACAAAGGTTTTGTGTTTAAAATTGCAACGTTTGAGTTACAACACTTAAATTAAGGGAATCGAAGCTACACATAATGCAACGCTTTGCTCATTCATGATCTAAGTTTACTCCATTTACTTTCATGGTCAACGTGTGGTATGCTAATCATCTCTTTGCAACATCTTGCCATGATTGTGAGCACAAATTGATGCATCTAGCAAGTCAATGCCTTATCTGGTTGAAGTGCTCTAAAGATTAAGCAAATATTTTATGTGCTCTTAGGTTTGATCTTGCCACAAAGGATTTACATTGCTTGGACGTTGAATATATTATTTGGGTAATTTGTGGCATCGTCAAATATCATAACATTGTTCACATAAACACATAATATAATGGAACCCTAAGTAAGACGACTTGATGCTATTCTGTTGATTGCATGTTCTAAAATTTGTTCTCGGGATCTTGGTTTACTTGCTTAACATCTGAGGTCAACGTTTGGTGTAAGCCTACATTTTATTTGCAACATTTGAGCACACACACAATCTTAAGCATATCTCCTAACAAATAGATGCAAAGGCTTGTGAAACAATTTGGTATTTAGTGAAACGACTGGATGTCTCTCAACCCTGTTCTTAAACGTTTCCTGACAGTATTATGCAGAGAACACAATAATGCAGCGTGGATCTTGAACAAACAGTAATTACATGCATATAATAACTCTTGGGTATAACCCAAACATGTTCTAAACACATTCCAAAGTTCAATATTTCTCTGTTGGTGCATTTATTTGCACAGTTCATATGATCGAATGCTTACACAGTGCTCTTGCTGTCAATATATGGGATTGTTCACTGTTTAATTTCTTAGAATGCACTAAACAAACCTATGGATCATTACTTTTTCATGGTTACAATCTGTCCTGAATACACGTAATCAATGTGCTCTAAAGGTTGATGGTTTATGTGATCCCATTAAGTGTTAAGAGTAATTGAAACTTGCCATATATCTCTGTTGCCTAACTTCTAATTGTCATCTACAACAGCAGTAAGCTAAATACACTTAGGCACTGTTAGCCCCTCTCACCTAGGGGTAACTAGAGGAGATCATGTCTCATGGCCCGCAATGAAGACAGTGATCCCGATGATGATGATCATCAGTATTCTCATAGGCAGCAGCCCGTCAGCACTTCATATGCCTCATTCCTCATCAGCACAGCTCATCACACCCGATTGACATTGTTCATTGGAAGAGGGTGGCTCGACACATTATGAGGTACATTAGTCCTTGTTTCATGTATAGTGTCATATTTAATGCATTTGGCATGTGAGTGAGAATCATGTGTTGAAGTTGGATAATGGATCATAAGCTCAAGAAGTTATTCTTTTTTCCTTGTTTCACCTCAGTGGCCATTATTAGTGTCCTAGTCCCATGTTGTCACTATTGGGGAACAGGGGTACTACTAGGAGCTTTGATAAGGGTAACGTATCGTTACCCCCCATACTTAACATCTTCCATCCTAGAGCCTTTTGCAATGTAATAAACTTCAGTATGGTTGTTACATGTACACTAAAAAGGCCCATGGTTCATTCTTCTATGAGAAGAAGGGCTAGAATGTCGAGGTTGATGCAGCTGCTAGAAAAAATGATAAAAAAAAAGAAAGCTATAAAAGAAAGAAAAATAACGGGACAATAAATGACCAACTTGAAAGCATAAGGTCAGCTTGAGCTCTACCCCCTCTAACGGTAATCGCCCCTATTCCTAATGCACTAAATGCATAACCATAAGAAAGACTTTATCTCAGTAAAAGAAAAAATAAGTGCTTGATACCTGAAAAGGGGACTTGCAATGCAGTAAAAGAATATCAAAAGGCAAGATAAGGGGTTTGGAATGCAAAAAGTACCAAGGAAAGGGTATCTCAAGCAGCAAGCACTCCCTCTACAAACTTACAAAGGCACTCATGAAGATGGACCAATTACGATGCATTGCACGTTAATGACTCCATCACCATGAAGTCAACCTAGCACATTTCCATCCACCATGCTTACACTTAGATGGGTTTCTCGGGAAATATCCCTCTACGTGGGTACTGGCACACCTAATAGGATCTTTTAATGGCCCTCCCATACCTAAACTTTCCAAATTGCATAAAGTCTTCAACTAATGTGAAGTTTGAAGGGGATACCTAATGTGAATTGTTTATGTGGCTTCTGTATTTACTATTAAGTGATGACCTACTTTGCATGTTTCTAAGGACTCTTAAACCTTGGGATTGTTGGTCTTACTTGATTCTATGACTTTGATTGATTTGGGTGCACCTGACATGGTCCTTTGGAGGACGTCCCATGCTTTCACCCAAGACGTTGTGCATTTATTACAAGACATGGCACATGTGATGCAAAGCGTTGGCTCACCTGATGAGTTGACACATTCAAACTCGCCCTCTCACATCTCTTGGACTTTGGACGATGGACAAATGAGCCCTCTTTTCACAGATATGATCATCTTGGTTGGTGGATGGGCAGTTTTACCGACTAATTTAGCAGTCTCATCGAGGTCGATCGAGACGCTATGTCCACTTTATAACCACTTTATACTCAATAATTAAATCGGCCCCTTTTATATATGTCCACTTTATAACCACTTTATACTCATGCCCCTTTTACCATGGCTCACTCAAATCCATAACTTTTGCATAGTTCGATGGACTCCTCATATAAGACAAACATTAAGTGAAGTGGTGGACCGTGACATCATTCTCCACTCACTTTTTTACCATAGACTTAGGATAAGGGGGGGCTTTTACATAATCGATGGGTTTTCCTTTTATCACTTAATACCTTATAATATATATAATAAAGGGACGGCCCTTTTGTAATATGATGTGATCTTCACCATGGTTAGAATGTAAAGGGGGTGACCCCCTCATTAACTTAACTTTGTCATGCTCTACTAGATCCCCGTACAATTTCTCAGACTAAAAACATTCTGCCACATGGGTTTTGTTTGGAATGAGCTTTACTTCACCTTTGCCACTGAAATTATCCTGGCATGTTGTGGAGTGGCCCTCCTATGCCACGTTTACCCATAAACATACTCGTATGACCCTTTGGCAACCGATTTTCTGCTTATAACCCAACCTCTTTTCGAAATTTCAACGTGGCATGTCAAGAATGCATGAAGACAATCCATCTGAGCCCCTGTTGTATTTTCGAGCCCGAGATCCCGTACACCAGGATTCGTGCACTGCCTCAAAAGATGTGAAAGTTGTGAATTGTGACACTGTCATGTTGAGAACTGTAAAATGATAAATACACCATGGCCAAGGGATGCATACAGACTATAAGACAATGACCGTGTGGGTAATGACATAGGTGCGCATGACCATGGGCAGACAAGCCCTACAATGTGTGATCACCCCTAAAATGAACCTGGCTCCTGTAAATCATTTGTCTCAATAGGTTCACCTCAAGTCCCCCAATCTTATCCAAGATGAAAGGAAGTGAGAATCAAGTCTAGAAAAACTGATCATTGCTGACTAACAAGTCTAAGGGTCCATACTACACAATCTTCCACACCAGTAACTTTCTCGCCAATATTTGACATGAGGAACGGATTTGAGGAGAGTGACAGTGATCTTTTTTATGTTGGAAAAATTTTGAACATAATAACAACCCTCTATTAGATTTAACCATTTCTCCAAAGCATCTACATCTATCCAGCCTTCAAATAAAGGGATATAAAAGTTAACTTGTACCTTGAAGGGTGTCGCACCTTCGAAATGGTTGCTTGCTAAAGGTGCCTCGACTGTTGTTGGCAGTCGTCGAATGATCTAGGAGAAATTCTCCATCATCTCATTCCTCGGTCTCGCGAGGGCTTCCTTGAGCAACAACTTGATAGGATCTCTTGCTCTGCCATCTCTCTTTTCTTCTACCATGGGAGGTCGCTTGGGCTGGCGAGAGTGGTTTTCCCCGACTGAAATTACCTTGAGCCCCAACTCTTTATACCCTAAGCTCGTCGGGGCCATGCACCAAGAAACAACAAAGAGCAAATTGCTCTGATACCACTAATATGGATTATATAGAGAACAAAATGAAAGGTAGGAATATGAATGAAAACACACACACATAAATATTCCAGAGAGCACAGTGATATAGTGAAACCCAAATTCTATTATTGAATGAAATAGGAAAAGATTGTAAACTGCAAAGCAATACAAATTAGCTAGAATGGTGGTAGCTTGTCTTTGAAGAGAGGTGTCAGCTACGCTCATTCGCAAGAAGACATTACAAGAGGCCGAAAATGGCCTTTTAACCTAAAGTACTAATCCCTAAGAGGAAAAAACCCTAAAGTTCCAAAACCCTAACCTTAGGAGATGAAACGCCAAAAGGATTGCGAGCCCCAAGGTGGTTAATTGATACGCCAACTTTATGGGGGCACAAATTTTGCGTACAATCTCCATTTGGGGCGCACAATAGCTTGTTGGTAAGATCTAACTAAGAAGTACAATTGTTGGCAAGCCTGGGAAGGCCATGGCCACCCCAGGTCCTTGAATGGCCAAAAAACATCGTTTAAGGACTTCAAACGGCCTTGGAAGTATAGGACCTGAAAAACTATAGATAAAAAAGCTACCAAGATGGAGGACCATTTTAAGTCAATGGAAGAGGTGGGTGGCCACTGATGTCCACTTGGATTAGCACTCCATCTACTTGGCACCTTGAACATTCATCCATGGAGTGAGTTTCCTTGGGATTCACACTTGTGGAATGGTTACATGCATTTTGTGGACCACTTGCTATTTTTTTACGTTGGTTATGGACCATTCTCCTAGGAGGATTATTTTATTGTTATATCTCTCATGCACCTTGGAGGGTGCACTTTGTGAGATCTTCTAGGTGGACCCTTGAGCACATCCTCCTAGGTTGAAGATTATTTTATCATATTTTGCATGCATCCATTCTTAGAAGGTGAATTCTTGTGGACCTCTTGCATGTTGATCTAGTTATCATGCCTATTTTTAGTTGTACACCCTCTCTTGGAGACTTTTTGATGTAATCTCTTTCCTATTTTTGGATGAGGGCGAGTTCTCCTTGAGAGGCTTGCGTCCACATTGTGACATGGTCAACCACTGATTGAGGAGGAATCTAACTACTCCAATATTTTACTATTTGTTTGATTTGTCATGGAGTTAGGTAGAAGGATAATAAAATATACATTTGTAGGCAAATGATAAAGTTTGACCAAGTATTTTATAAATTATTTACAAAGAGCTAGGAAAAGTGCAAAAGGGAAGATGAGATAAATATATTAATGTCCAACAAATGACCAAAAAGGTCGGTCAACGACACTGAAGAAATAAGTACAATCAGTAATAAGCACTTGCAGGAGTGCCTAGGGCTACTCTAAAATCATAATGTAAGCTAAACTAACCAATCCATGAGGAATGCATGGAAGAGCAAGATTGAGTAATGTCAAAAGGAGAAAGACGAGCAGGGGCTAGATATAACAACGAGGCCCTAACTCAATATCCACATTGTAGATGGAAATACAAGTAGGGGTGGAGGGAGGGGAGCCCTGTCACCCCTAGTCGATGAGAAGGGACCAACGTGAAGTTTGATAATGTTATCTAAAGAATCTAGAGAGACCCCAAGGCGTTTGGGCTATGAGATCTTGGGCAGACGTCGTCATCTACTAAAACTCACCTAACACTCAAGGTTGTTTAAAAGAAGCTTGGGATGGAACTCTAATGGGTAATACTTTGTGTTTGACGAGTTTAGTAGGATATGAACTCTAATGGGAACCATTCTGCTAGTTGTTGATCTAAAGGAGATGTGAGGCTTCACCCATCTAGAAGTTGATGTTGTGTAGGGTACTACAAGTCACTTATAGTGCTCTATTGTCAAGATTGCGAGGGAAGAAAAAAGTAATCAATCTAACAAGGTTTGTTTTGGGTGGACCCTGCAAAATCTATCTCTTGAGGTCTAGTACCTCCCTCAAGAATATAGCTAGCATCTTTGGTCTAAGTCCCTTAATAAAGTAGCAAGGGATAATACAAATATTTACATATTTTGGACTCGGTCCAGTTATAGAGTAAGTTCATTTGCTGCAAATGGGTTTACAAAAAAAATATAAGCAGTAGTTTGTCGAACAAACATAAGGCAAGGTTGGTTACAACAAGTTTTCCACGACAATAGGGAGTGAATTATGAGAAAACAATCACTCAAACAACGAAGTTAGTAACAATTCACATGGTTACAATGATGGCAGTATACTTTGGCTAGAAAGTTTATCAAATGGATCTAAAGAGC